>JAWWUD010000165.1:0-172245 GCA_033964015.1 Scolanthus callimorphus
AAAACACTGAAAACATTAACAGTTTTTTGTCTTCCTTATTTCCAGAGAGAACTGCCCGAGCCCCCAATTCCACAAAGCCTTACTGCTGACTTCATTAAAGTCCATGAAGGTACTTTTGCAGCGTACTCAGGTCTCAGACGTGATGGTAGACCACTCATACTAGTTCATCTAGTTCTTCATTGTAACTCTAGTCCTCTTGCATATCATTACTTTTATTTTCACGTTTTGCGAATGCTGCTAAACGAATGGCCTTTTTCGTACTTTTTTTTGTATTCTATGGACGACCTTTGTTGTGATTGCCTAGATTTCTATTATGGTTGAGCACTTTAGTAGTGTAGGACCGTTAGCTCCTGGTTTTTGAGTGGACATCCAGGAGCGGACGGTCCTTACTATACTACTCACTTCATTTCAGACGCTGAAGATAAGCAACCTTATTATGATGTTAGCAGCTGGAAGCCATCTTTCTGCTAAGGAACCCACAGTCAATAGGGCACATTCTTCCTCGTCTGTATGGAATTAAAGTTAAAACATCTGGGAAGCTATTCAGAAAAAGTATTTTTTTAAGTTACGAAGGCGCGCGGTTTATTAATTTCAGTAATGGAGGTCACTTTAAATCGCGGTTTTTAGCTACCAAGAGGACCTCGATTTCTCTTAAATTTGTTTCACTCATTCAAATAATTATGACTAGTTTTATAACATTCATATAATCAGGCGCTAGACTAAAGTATTTTAAAATCACTACGGCCAATGTTTACCAAACAACGACGTAGATTTCCTGTTTATCTCTTTAGTTCGTGACTACAAGTGTAATGCAATTTATTACATGGTTTGTTAGTTGGCGTAGAGTTCGCTGAAATATGAAAATTACAGTTAAAGTGTTTCTATTTGTGACATTTTCCCCATCTTGTTGTTATTCCAGTGTATGGGGATGATAATCCTGCCTGTTTGGACGAGCTTCGTGCCCTGCTTGACAAGCTGCCGTATTTGAACCACGAACTTATCAAGTTTCTTTGCCGATTTCTTGTTGAAGTCTCCATGAATGAAGGTATTTAACAAACCCCAGAATTACATTCATGCTGGTAAAGTTGCCCTATTTCACTTGGTACACCAGTGACAATACCATCGCGACAATAACCAGTCTGAAGAGCAGGGTATCAAGTTCCTGTTTTTGGGGCGCATTCTTATTTTATCCTATTTTTTGGCCAAAACCTCCTGTTTTTCCTTCCTGTTTTTCTGCAAAAGGTAAGTATGATCCAGTCGATCATGCACCAAAACTTGCTACAAAGTGCACGCAAGACTAATATGTATTTTTATCACCAGAAAACAACAAGATGAGTACCATGGCTCTTGCCATTGTATTTGGTCCCAATTTCTTTAGGTAAGAAAATGAATGTTTGCGCTGAAAAAAACAATACCATGTTTGGAAAAGAACACTTATTATACGACTCTGACGTCATTTTACCATATAAGGTCAAAATTGAGTGCATATACACGGTTGAAAGCCGTATTACGCTGTAGCAAACCGGTTACGAACCGGTTTTGCACGCGCATTTGAATGGCATCCCGATCGTGTACTGTGCCGGCCACCAACTTGATCCCGGGGGACTCCCCTATTTTTGGGGCGGGGGTGCTCGTCGTACGTTTTAGGGTTTATAATCAGGCCTCTGGTACCTTTTAGGGGTTAAAATTCGAAAACTTGCAGATAGGTACCTGTTAGATAGGTCCGTTCTAGCAAATCAAGCAAATCACACTTGTTGGTAGTCTGAATTTCAGACGTATTTTCCCTCGTAAAAAAATACGAGAGAAAATTACGAGGGAAAATACGTCTTATTGGTACCTTTTAGGGGTCAAAATCAACTAAGCGACGCAAATCGCCCGTAACTTGTTTTATTCCTGGCAGATGTAAAGATGGTCTAGAAGGTCTGCGTGAGCAAGGCCACACTAATGCCGTAACGGCTATGTTCCTCAAAGAATATGAGCAACTATTTAAGGTATGGACACTAAATTCTGACTTTGCTGACTTAGTATCTATGATCAGTTAGGGACAGACCATCCCGAAAAATATAAATTCTTGTAAGCTGGGTAGGCAGAAGAAAATAACAGCTTCGGCTCACAAAGAGATTCCGGCACAAACCTCTCCCGGAAATATCTAGTGGTCCGTCCCGACCCCGGCAAGACAGAAATGACATTTGGTGATGTGTTTTCTGTATTATTTTATTTGGCTGCGGTTTATTTTCTCAAACGTTTTTGTGAAAAACAAACAAAATCCGAATTTCCTATAGTACATGCATGGGAAACGTTCGGAATTCACACGGATAACCTTGGAAATCTGAACACTTCACATGCTTCTACCATGGGAAATTCAGCTTTTCCCATGGATATGCGTTTCTGCAGAATTTCACTGTAATTTACCAACATTGAAGCCAGTCTGCCCAACGCTGGTACGAAATACAAAAAGAAATCATTTTTTTTGTGCTGATCAAAGTATCATCTCTCCCCAATTTTAGGCCTTAATATCTGAAGATTATATTCTCAAAATTTCATCAAAATTTCGAATTTCGATTTCCAATAAGATTTGGAAACTTTAAAAAATCTCATGCGCTTATTCTTAGAATCTCAAAGAGTACTCATTTGCATTAAACATACCGCACTTTGTTTTTATAGGATGAAGGTGACGAGATCTCTCCGTATGCCACTACCCAGCTATTTGTACACGATATGAGGTAGGATTTACTCATGATGTGTATGGAGCTTGGCTAGCCGTTTATCTAATCCTTCGTTATCCATTCTAGTGAACCAGAGTCCCCTGATCGCTCGGCACATAACCAAAGGCAACAAGTAAGTCCCCAAGTGACTATGATGTACAGAAATATTGACCAAATGTATTAATAAAGTCTGTGTGGAATATCATTAGAACGGATTTCAGATGATATGACCGTCAAAAGTAAATCAGACTTGCGCTTAGTCGGCGTTTCTATTGGTTGTTTTTTTCGTCTTTCAGCCAATCAAATTGCGAAATAAGGCAAAACGCGCCATTACTCACTTCATGACTAAACTTACTTCATCTCCTGATTGGTTTGTTGTTGAATGGCTTCCACTCCTGATTGGCTAGTGGTTTTGCTTTTGCGTTTAGTTTTCGGCACTCATCTGCTTTCTGCTGTATAGAGCGGGTTTCAGATGATGTATTTGCGTTTACTTTCCATTCTCTTTGGTCGTCCATTTCTGTCAACCAATCAAATATTGAATTAAACGTGGGTGTATAGAGCGGGTTGCAGATGCCCGCCGAAACTAAGCCAGAGCGTTTCTATTGGTCGAGGGGAAAGTCTTTTTTTCTGCCAATGAAATGTGAACCAAAACCAAACGCGTCATTGCTCACGTCATGACTAAACGCAAGTTTGACTTCGCCTCCTAACTGGTTTGTTGTTGAATGGCTTCCTCTCTCGATTGGCTAGTGGTTTTGTATTAGCGTGTAGTTTTCGATAGCGATTGAGATCTACTGGGCCGACGATCATATGACAATTTCATTTGCGGTGTAGCAAGCGTGTTGGACATGACGTTAACATTTCACTCCCATGCAGGTGGAATGTTTTCCGATCGCCTACTAAGAAACCAGTGCTCGACCTTAACTTTTTTGCTACTAGTCCCAGGACAAGTAGCACAGAAAATTTTCTAGTTGTCAAGTTATGGTATAAAAAATTGTTGTAAAATATAGACCAAACATATGTACGAACTGTATGAATGTGACTTGCTTACCATTGCCCATTACTTATTAGCCTTAACATTTTGTCATGAAAAGATGATAGCTTCGAGAGTTTGGGGAGACTCGCTCAAAAAACAACGTGAACACAGACCACACACCAGCAAAATGTTTTATGTTTATATTCTCTTGTCCTGAAGCATTTCTTACTGGCTCAGGATAAGTGGACAACCGCTAAGGCCTTCGAGCACCGCAAACGGACAAATGACGCAGTAAAATCGCCGGGCGTTCACACGACGTGAGGTGATCGCACCCCAAATCGCAGCGTATGAACGGGACATTATGGACTTTGTTCACTTTATTTAGATTATTAATGAAAGTTCGACGAGCGATGAAGAGACTCTTCAAGAGAAAGCCTTAAGTGGTGACCAACGTCGGCCATCAGAAGAACCTATCTATGCCGCTATAAAGAAACCAAAGAAGCAACTCCAGCCGACCTGGTACGTGACTATAAATCCTGAATATTGCACCAGCAGTTTATGCTTGTTGTTAATTTTCTCAACAAAATGATGCTAATGGCCATGTTACACGAGGCAAGTTTTATTGCAACTCGCAAACAATATTTGTTGCGTTGCGAGTTGCAGCGAACAATGCGCGTGTAATATCCCCCTGCAATGCAATATTTTGTTAAGTTGCGAGTTGCAGAAAATGTAGAACCGAGTTCTACTTTTCGCAACGTTGCGAGACAAGTTGCAATTTATCGCGCAATGGGTTCCCTGAATGAGCCAATCCGCGCGCTTGATTGGCTGATTGCATTTTTAAACTGCACCGGGGGGTTGAGGACCTCTTTTAAAAAGACCCCCTCCCCTGGAATTTCCACTCGTGAAACAGACCCTATCCCCTGGTATTTCCAACCTCATAAAGGACCCCCTCCCCTGGAATTTCCATTTTTCTGACAAAATACCCCTGGAAAATCTATTTTTGGATAAAATTTCACTGGAAAGTCACCTTTTTTACCCCTCCCCCTTGAATTTCCAGTCTCCAGACACACCCCCTCCCGTGGAATTTCCAGAGTCCAAAACAACCCCCCTGGAAAATTTCCATAGGTCCTCAACCCCCCTGTGCGGATTAAAAATGCAATCAGCCATTTTAATAGTGCCGCTGTTATTTATAATTTTCCATGCGGACGCATTGCAAGTTGCCTAAAATATTGCGAGCGTGTAATATCCCGCGGCAACTCGCAATGATTTTTAATTCGTCATTCGTTGCGTTCCGAGTTGCAAGAAAAAATGCCTCATACGACTGACAAGTAACTCGCCTCCTGCCTCTGCTTTTCCTATTTTATTCAAACAGGATATTAACAGTGCAGGATAATAGCCTTACGTAAAATGTTATCACATAATTATGGGCTCCTGAAAACACGTTTCAAAAGTTTGTGTTTCAAAACAAAGTATGGTAACTGCACAGTGGTATCTGCACTACTTTCATCGGGTTCTGAAATTTTGTTAATGAAGAAATCGTTGGAGAAATATTCATGTATGCAAATGCTAATTGGTGTGGCCCAGATATTTTAATGAGTATATTATAATTGTTTTTTTAGTGTGTCATCCTCGTCTGAAGAATTAGATGTATATGTGCGATCTGTTTCCCCTTCACATTGGAGTAGTAGTAATGGCAATGGCAATAGTCACGCTCAAGGCACCAGGTAAGCGGTCGAATCGCGCGTTAAAGCCCGGTGCACACTAGCGACATAACGACATAAGGACGTTAGGTTGCAACGAAAAAACATAATTGAATTAATCAAAAATTTCCATGTGTCATCATTTGACTACATCACCAAAGCAGTCTTATGTGATTTTCTTGTGCACTTCATCTTTTTGAAACGACTAAATTTTGTTCGCGTGATATTTTTCTTATGTCGTTATGTCGCAAGTGTGCACCAGGCTTTAAGCGGACGCAGACCTGGGATGGTTAGATTAGACGATATTCTGCAAAATCGAGGAGGATAATGGTTCTCTTATTCAGAACATCGATAACAGATAAACATCCCGGGAAAAAATACTATTGCATATTTTGTACGAGCGCAACATATCGCTTTTCGCCCACACGACAAATATCGCAGAATATATACCCTTTCCGGGATACGTTGTCACCCAAAAAGCATATAAGCTTGGTGCGCTAGGGAGTATGGGTAAAGATTTATTTAAATTTCTGTAAAATATTAGAAACAAACATGCTTGGAAATGTGTTGAAATTTAATCATTTAACCTGTGGTTGCGATAACTGTCTGAATTTAGATCAAACTGCAGCAGTTTAGATGCCCCCATCATCCTTTGCGCTTCAAGCTTATAGGCTTTTTGGGTGACAACGTTTCCCGGAAACGGTATATACCATGTACAAAAGACAGAAATTGGAGTTTCAATAACCATATTTAGGCAGTGTCTCGATGTGCTGAATAATAATATTTTGATATTTGTGTTACTTTTTGTATGCTGAAAAATGTTTTAAATATAAAAATTATTTGCTCACA
Source organism: Scolanthus callimorphus (assembly GCA_033964015.1). NCBI lineage: Eukaryota > Metazoa > Cnidaria > Anthozoa > Actiniaria > Edwardsiidae > Scolanthus > Scolanthus callimorphus. The sequence continues at coordinate 6,228 of JAWWUD010000165.1, forward strand.
GTCAGGCAGCTACCCAAAGTCAACGACAAGGATCTGCAGGCAGAGAGTAAGTTGATATGTTAAACACTAAGAATGCTTGCAGCCCCATATTTGGCAAACGCCCCCAGCTGATTTCTTGTTCTCAGATTAGCGACGTTCTTGCCTGGGTTTGACAATGATTATATCTAGTTGTTGCTTACAAAAACTGCGATAATTAGTTACCTCTCGCTGGACGTACCTAGGAACGTTTCATTTTGACACACAATCCTTTGCGCACCTTTATATCAGTTCAGCTGGCTGTCAATGCAAGAGACATGTCTTTGCTACGAGGGCTTTTATTTACCGCACCGTCTTTGGGAGTTGAGTTTCCACTCGCGCGCCTTTGCGTCTTTACTCGTGCATTTACGGAAGCTCGACAATAAGGACTTTACGCGTTCTATAAATACTCGGGGCTTGATACTGCGCTATCTAGGTAAGCTAGGAGTGCCTATAGTTTTATCGTTAAGTTTACGCGTTTGTTTGAGTGTCTGGAAAGTGCGTTGTCAAGTGGAGTTCGGAATGTTGTCAAGGAAAAGCTCGTGATTTTGAGACTTTGTCGCGACATTCCTTGACAACATCATGAACTCCCCTTGACAACGTCCCGTTTCAAACGCAAAACTATCGAAAGGAACCGTTAAACTTAGCGCAGTATAACCTGGACTTGTTTTCCTTGGTGACTAAAATGTTTATACCAAAAGCCTTTTCCCGGACAATTTCAGCATATAAAGAATAAATGAAAGGCCGAGTATATTCATATCTGTTTATAATTTAATAAGTCTGATGATGGCATAGAACTTTGCCGAAATATAACTGCATTTTACGATGTTGTCCTTTTGTCTGTTATAAACAGAAATGAATATACTCGACCTTTCGTTTATTCTTTAAAACGTTTATTCTATTAGCTAGAATTAAAGCATATCTAAGCTCTCCCAGTTAGCGACCGAGAATAGCTTGTTGGACAAGTCGTCTGCTGGTTACGCCAGTGGCAAATATTAATAATGACAACAATAAATTCAAGTCATGCACAAGTGTCGATGTTGTGGCATGTTCTTATATTCTGGAAAGTATCACGGGAGCCTGCTGAAATTCCCATCGCAAAGCAGGACTGTCAGCAAATCCTTCTCCACCTATCTTCTGAATGGGTTATATAATTAGGCGCTTTGTGTTTGAGATTTAGAATAATCTTTACTAAAAAAGTTTGTTGTTTCCTTTTTCACTGCAGTGTCGTTGAGAGGGCTATTAATGATAGTGTAAGAGAACACTTATTCGGTCCAGATGGAATTTCCACTGACGACACTAGTAGTGACCTATCTCGAGTACAGTCTGCAGAGTCTTTAGATCAAGGTAATGCTATTTTATAATTACGGGGCTCTGCTACTGCGCCTCCGGTATTCAAGAACTCGCTTCGTTTACTAAAGGCCGCCATTTTCCACCGATATCCGCCATGAACTTTGATTGACAGTATTCCATATGGTGGTGACCATATAGGCATGATTGTATAAGAATTGATTTGTTGTTTTGTAGAAGTTGCTCCACCTCTACCTGCTCGACAGTATGGTGACGAGGAGATGATTAAGCAAAGAAGAAAACGAAAGAAAATTCCCCGTTCTTCACGAGGTCAGGAAAACACAATGTCATTTTCTTCAGTTATGCATACCCCTCCCCTGCTCAGGACATTTGAAATCCCCAGTGTGGGTACCCTAAGAAAAACGTAGGATTTCAGGTTGAGTACCCTTTGGTGAATGTCTGAGGTGGGTAAACATGGTGAACGTAAATTCTTGGGTGATCACGTGCAGCTGATTTCTCGCTCTCAAATTTAGCCAATTCGCCAATTTTTTTTGCATCGTCAAGCGTTCCAAACAGATTCTAATAAAATGTAATAGAGCATAAAAACGTCTCCATCTCGGAAAATGTTGCCTGATTGCCTCAGTTGTAAACTGGGTTTGACTTTAACGATGATAAAATACAGATTTTGCTTTCTACTGGTCTTTCCGCTAGACCTAGGAACGCTTCGTTTTGAGTATCCTTTGCATACCGTGAGGTAAGATTTCTCAAGAATACGAGAATAGAGGCCGTGGTATTCACTGGAACCCTCCTTAACAGGAGGAGATTTTTTGTGACTGCCATTTGATAGCAAATACTAGAATGGGATTTGTTAGCTGTCGCTTATCAATTTTTAACATTCAATCTCGACTCTCTTTGTATGATCAATAGCCAGGGCTAAAAACAAGAACTGGTCATCGGACAATGTCCATTTTGCCAAAGTTGAATGTTGTCTGGTCTTTTTCTTGCCGGACATTTTCAGGGGTCATTTTTGGCAAGAGTTTTCATCTCTTGTGCGTGCTCAAATCGATTTGGGTTGTCTCCATCTCCGCCATCCTTCCAGCCGTTACTTGTAGAGTAATGAGTTCATGATAGAGCTATCACAGAGCTGGAAATTACTGCCTGTCTATGATTTGGTTGGTCATAATGTCCGGTCAATAGAGGTTTTTTTCTCTGTATAAGTTTGCGGTGACAAATGAGAAAATACAATATCAGAGAAATAATGTAACCTCTCCATTTATCTCCAAACACTACTGCAGACAACAAGAGATGGTGTAGAATAAAATACGAATTCAATATCAGCAAGAATTTTCATAAAAGCGCAATAAACAAGCGTTATTTCTTTCAAATTGATGTTTGCAAGTTTATTTCCGACCAATTTTCAAATATGTCCGACCACAACAATAGGAGTTTGATCGGACATTGTCAGGTCAAGTGCAAACAAATTAGAAATCGATTTCCTTTAAAATAAATTTAATAAAAATACCAGTAATGGACAAATCACAGAAATGATCATTGTGCTGCCTTGTCATGTCCAAAATTGTTGTATTTTTAGAGGAAAACGTTGAGGATGTTGAACCGATGGCTCTGGATTCTCAGAAGGAGTCTAATGGTGGAGCACCCGAGAAACCAGCACGATCTACCAAAAAGAAGATGAAACCAAAGCCCCTAACATTTGACCAAAACATAATTATCACACTGGTATGTGGTATCTGAGATATACTTTTTTGTTGCAGCAAAAGGAATTACTGGACATACCTTACCCTGCAACGAAACCTGTACTTTAGCTAAATTTGCAAATCTTTGAACATATGTTGCGAAAGTGCATGACAGTTGTTGATGGACAGGAAGGCCCTGTCGCAGTGGTAGAGCGCCGGGCTTCTGTGCGGGAGGTTGGGGGGTTCAAACCCCGGCCGGACCACCACTCAGGATCTTTTCTAAATGATCGAGGAGAAGGTGCTGAGCTGCCTTTGCTCTAATATCTGCAAATGGTTAGACCATCGCGTCTTCTCGGATAAGGACGTTAAACCGTAGGTCCCGTCTCTCACATACACTACACTAACCGGAACAAGAGGGACGTTGAAGAACCACGAGGACCGTCGGACGTTGCCCAACCTCTGTGTCACAGAACTCACCATACTAACACACACTCATGTTTATAAAATTGGTTTCTATAGGATGAGTTATCCAAAAATGTAAAGCGCTTAGAGCTTTGAGAATAAGCGCTATATAAGCACAGTTACTTTACTTTACTTTCTTGAATTTATCGTGACTGTTTATCTATATATTGATGCCAAAACAGGAGCCAAGAGATGCCAACGTTTCGGATTTTACTGGCAATCCTTCATTGGGGCATTACTGTCAATCCTTCATTAAGGCGCCTTCATGAAGGATTGACAGTAAAATCGGAAACGTTGTCATCTCTCGGCTTCTGTTTTGTCTGCTTTAAACCCTATCTTGAGGAGTTGTGTACATTCTACAAACCTGGAATCTGTTTGCCTTACAGCATCCGGTCGAAGAACACAGGTTTGGCTTTTTTCAGTTTGGCCATGAGAGAATACTAAAAGAAAATTGAATTCCCCCTTAAAACATTACCGTACGGAAATTCTTCTCGGGTATCAGCTAGTTGTTTTAAAAATAGCAATAGCAGTGTCGCTTGTAACTCGTTTGTAACTTTGTATAAAAATTGAATAAAGGAAGTATTTCTCCTTTTTCAGGATAAAAATAGTAACACAGTAATCAAAGCAGTAAGCAAACCAGAGCCAAGCTCCCCCTCCAGCCCTTCAGCAGCCACGAACGAAGCTCTTGACGTCACAGAATATGATCACGAGGATGAGGAAAGGGACCACGCCCTGTTCCGTGTTAGCCGAAACGTGGACTTATTATTACCGGTGAGGTCTTATCTCTTGGTAGTTTTGGTGGACAATGTCCACTTCAATAATCGCATACCTTCCTCCTTGTCCCATTTGCCCCAGCTTGGCTCTTTTCTATATTCAAAGACACCAAGACCTATCGCGGCCAAAAGTATTAGTCGAAATTTTCTTTTCTAAAGAGCACACTTTTTATGGAACGTTTTCTATTATTAGATTGGTTCAGCATGCATCGGGCACGATGTTTGCTCTAGGTCTAATATTTCAAAGATTCAAGCATACAATATAGCATGCATGTAGCCATAGCCTCAGCCAACTTGATCGTCATAGAGCGTATTTCAATTGAGTGTCGAAAGCTAAAACATTGTCTAAGTTAATGCACTTAGACAATGAGAAATTAAACCAATTCAACAAAAAGGGACAATGAGTTCTGTTGTTTTTCCTTGCAGTACCTCAACCAATAAAGCGAATTTCAAAGTAAATCAGGTTCGCGTTAAGTCCGCGTTTTTATTGCTCGAGAGCAAAGCCTTTCGTCTTTCAGCCAATCAAATTGCGAACTAAATCAAAACGCGCTAATGCTCACGTCATGACTAAACGCAAGTCTGACTTACTTCGCCTCCAGATTGGTTTGTTGTTGAATGGCTTCCACTCCTGATTGGCTAAGTGGTTTTATATTTGCGTTTAGTTTCGACACACATCCGATCTAGGAAAATGTTGTCTTTTTTTACCTTCGACGCTGATCTGAATCCCGCTGTATGTTGTTTGAATATAATCTCATCATGATGTATCGTCATTATACAGCTAACATTGAACAGAGCTCCTCCACCTAAAAATCGCCGTCGCCCCAGCCTCCGAAAGAACTCAAGGGAAGAGGAGGAGGAAGATGAATCCACTTTCATTGGCGAATATGAGGTAAAGGAACTATAGTCAAACAAAGAATAGATGTCTAACAATTGAGACTCCCACTGTATTTATTCGCTGTTGATGCTTATTCAGCGGTAGAGTAAAGATCTGGAAACTGCACTGTTGGTGTTCCATTTTATGGTTCGCACAAGCCTTGAACAGTGCTTGAAAATGAAAGATGTCCTTGAAAAGTGCTTGAATTTGACAATTTTGTTTTTTGCCCTTAAAAAGTGCTCGAGTTTTAATAAAAATTGCCATAAATTACACCCAGGAGTCCTTGAATTTTCTATAGATTGATGCTTAGTGTTCATTTCTTCGGTTGAAAAATGTGTTATTTTCTCTTCAAATATTTTTCCCTTCGAATTTTATATATAAGAACTCTCCTGACAGCATTGCAATCCCTTCTTGGTATTTTCCAAGATGGCGGTGGGTATCTTACATTCTACACATTTGCCTTTAGGATGAAATTGATGGTGATAGAGGATCGAGAGATAAAGTTCCTAAGAAGTTCGTTCATCCACTTGTGGAGGAAGCCAAAGCTAGAGGTCCAGTTGCAACACCTCCCCCACGATCACCTAGGGCTCCCAAGGTGCCCAAGTCTCCTCCTTCGCCCTTGTCTCCAAACAAGGTCGGTCGCATGGTAGTTTCATAAGTTTCTTCATTGTTTTTCTGAGCCCCTTACATCTGCTGTTCAGTAGTGTCAGTCTTTGAACATCTAGCAAAATGGATCGCCTACTTGGTTTTTGTCGGGTATAAAACAAACAATAAAGGATGAATGGACATCCGAATAGGGAAAGTTTAATCGGGGCGATATTCACCAGAAAAAAGCTAAACAGATTTCGGTTTACTTCAAAACCATCATCAGGCCTATGATGAAACGTTCCCTATTCGGATGGACATTCATCCTTTATTACTTGAAATTATCAGCCGGTTCCGGTTTTTAAAACAAAATAGCCACGTGAAAACCAGACATACTGGGTATCATTGACTACAAAGGCTAGAGATTTGCAAATAGCCCTCCCTTTCCTAATATCTCCTCAAGGATCTCCCGTTCGCAATCACTCTATTGATCCCAGCAACTCCGCAACTGTGTTCGAAACTAAGCAATGAAATACATGCAGACCTATTTAACTAACTAAAATAACTGCACAATGAAGAACTTTCACTCGTCCTAAAATCAATTTCTAGTCTTTTACTTTACTTACACATACAGCCGCAGCCCTTTTAATTGGAGCCAGTTTCTTTAATTGTGGGTTAGCACTAACGAAGGGATATTAACTAAGGGTACTCAATTGTTTTGTTCAGAGTTAGCGGTTTTATTGATAATTATATCATTAATATCTGTCTATATTTAACTACTTTCCCTATCCATCCTTGATTATACAATTACAAGTTAACATCCTTGTAAACCTATGCAGCTCCTCGATTCTGTAACTGACACGGTCCTCTCATCTTCAGCATGCTTCCACGGTCGATGAACTGGATCACTGTGGTTATAACCCTGTTAAGGAACTAACAAAGCAATATAAGAAGGTAGGCAGGCACCAGCTGGTTGGCTATAGTTGTGTTTCACTAATTTTACCTCGTACATCCGATATGTAGACTAATATTATTGTGTGTCCGGGATTAGGTTTGATTCTTTTTACCACATTGAGAACCATTGTTTACAGTCAGGTGATGGTTATTAAGCAACATAAAAGAAACGGCAACTTGGATCACATACGATCCTGAAAAATTTCCAAAAAGTTCCATTAATTTAGTCTTAATGGATCACCAACTGGAGATCTTACTGACTCTCGTATGTGAGTAATTCAAAAGCCAATAAACAATTAAGATGTATTTTTAGCAATCCGCACATGTTCGATTCATATTTACGTTCACAGGCACTGAGAATGGTTGCTTAACCCGCTCTGGTTCAGGTTAATGTAGTGCATGTGAGAGACGGGGCCTACCTATATAGTGCATATATACTAATGCTGTCTGTGTTTTTCTCTTGTTTTCAGCATCATCGAGGAGCGCCCATGGTCCCACCATTAGAACTTTACAAGTTGCAAGGCGACATAGGTGGGGTTCTTTACTCTAATTCCATCAAACGTGAGTCTAATCCTGCTGCTCTACCACTATTCTGTAATTGCTAACAGTTCCCTAATGGGATCTCTCCTTATTCTGCGGGATCTTAAAGGTAACAACCTTGCATGCTTCACACCTAAGCCTTTGGAAGGTTGCCTGTTGTGAAAATGGCTCTTTAATTGTGCAGCTCTTCTGATGAGATCTTTCTCGTTAATACTTATTTATTGAACGACACATATATTAACATTGCTATATGACGTTAATACTTTAATGCTGCGTACTTAACTGAACTCGCGTCCCTAGACCTCCTTTAAAAATACCTTCCCACCTTTGAAAACCATCCTCGTACACGCAGGTTGACAGGCTGTTTTTAGTTTGTTTGATAGTTAATTAGTAATGGCAATCATTATCATTTATTCCCTTAAGAGCAGAGGCTACTTTTTATCTCCCTGCATTTTCTTTTACTTTTAATGTTTTCTTGTGTTTTTCAACTACGCAAAAGTAGCCTCTGCACACAAATGTCATTTCTCTGTCTCGCATGTGTGAGAAAATGGCGTGAGCTTGGAGAAACTGGTCGATCAAGTTTGTGCGCGAGCAAGAAAATATCAATTTATCTGCTCTACAACTTACACAAAAGCCACTTTTTGTGGCCTTTAATGGCTCGTTCACTCAATTTAAAGGCTCTTAAACGCAGCTCTGACGCTCATTCTAAAGTTTGCCTTTGAGAATTCGCCGGAGATCGTTTTATTTTCTATAGAAATTTGATCAAAATGTTGTGTGTTGGTCATTGAACAAGAAATCACTCGTGAAAGCGCGTGTGGTTTCCGAAGCAAAACACTGACGCCATTCTTGTAAACCAGTCAAGTACGTCCACGATCCTGGACGAGGTTGTGACATTTGTGTGCAGAGGAAGTGGCCTCTGCTAGCAGGGAATATCATTTACTGAGTTTCGAATGAATGCTTCCTATCTACTTCACATGCCCTTGGGCAAGAGTGCTGTATTGACGTGTACTAGAAAAGTCACAGAAGCTCATTTGTGATAAAACGAAGAGTGCCAAAAGCCTTCTGCCACTTCTAAGAAAGTGCACGTTGTTGCCTTTGATTTTGGAGGATAACCAAAAATAAATATCCGTCTTGACCTTAGTAAACGTTGATGATAACCATTGCTAATATATGCGTACTTGGCGACGCCTGTCCACAGTTATGTTCAACGATAGAGATATATTGTATAGACACGTGTCTGGTATTCGCCAAACAGTAAGAAGTAGAATAGAGTGAACAGTACACTTGATGAGCTCCGTAGCATAAGAAACAGGTGTCTTTTATCGCGCCGGTCCGTGGCTTCCTTGTACGAAAAAATGGTCTGAGCAATTGGAACATTCCACACTGATCTCAAAGGAGTTCTGCTTTCAAAACTGAATTAATTAATAATATGAGCGCGTGAATTTTGAACACATTTACTAAATAAAAGAAGATATCGTTTCTGTCCTCGTCAGCTTGTTTGCTCTGTAATCTAGTATATTTTTAATAAATTCAATTTCGAAGGCAGATTCCTACGTCATCAGTATGGAATGTTTCACCTCGTTACTCAGACGCCTGTTTTCGCACAGGGAACCCAAGCACCGGTTTACTGTGAGCTGCGCGTTGCATACCGCAACGTAGAAACAGAGTGTGCCAAAAGATGGTAACAGCTAAAATTGTTGCGTCGCGACCCGCGTTTTCAAAACATCGATTTGTTTAAGGCTTTGCTGTTCCGACAGTCAAATCTTATAAGCAAGATTCTTGCCCTGTTTCGCCTTGTGCAGTCGCCTGGCTTTCCGTCGCGACGTTGTCTGGTTTTATGGAAGCATGGAAGCCAGTCGACTGCCCTATGCGAAACAGAGCAAGAGTTTCAATGGCTCAGATAGTTTGATTGGCGGAACAGCAGAGTCAAAATCAAAACAATTTGACGTTTTTGAAAACGTGGTTCGCGATGCAACGGTTTTAGCTGTAAAATACTCAATTTCACAGATGCGTAATAGGGTTTGTTTGAACCCGAGACAAGGTTGGCTTTGCACGGTTAGGAACGTGAAACTCGTTTACACTATAAAAGGACTGATTTGCATTCCAATAGAATGAATGTCTTTATCAGTGCCATTCTCGAACCCAGAGCTCCCCGGCTCGTCAACCTCGCGGGGGAGGCTCTGGTGACAGCCACTGACGCATGCGCGAGATTTAATACAGAGCCGTTGAGAGAAAGGCCTTTCAGCGCTTGCTCCAAAGCTCAAAATCAGCCAATCAGCGACGGCCCTCAAATGGATGTCCCCAGAGCCTCCCCTGCGAGCAGACGAGCCGGGGAGCTCTGGGTACGAGAATGTATCAGTGCCTGGTCAACCTTGGCCTCGGCGTGACTTGCGTGACGCCGCAATTCGGGAACAATTAAGGTCTATTCTTTGGCAATGTTAGGACATTACTATAAAATTCGCTTTCATCATCACTTTGAGATTTCTATCCACACGCCTTCACCTATTTTTCTAATACACTTGAATATATGCAACTTGAATCTCTAATATATACAACTTGAATCACTATTTAGCGAGTTTCGTGTGGTTTATATATACATCTTGAATTGCTATTTAGCGAGTTTCGTGTGGTTTGACGCGATTTTCTAGGAACTGATATTCCACTAAGAACAGATACGATTTTCTAGGAACCGATATTATCAGACCACTAAGAACAGATAACAGATACTAACAAACCATGTCTGTTTCAGATGAACATGTGCAGAGATCACCGCGGGAAAGATATGACGGGTACGTAAGTTCTAGTGTTAAAATGCTCTAGTCAATCATCTAAGGACTTCCTGCATGATACATGTCACCGTGGAACGTCACTAACGCTCAAGCTAGAGCAGATTTCGTATGACTATGAAAAGTGCCGCGACAAAGTTGTGCCGCGCCGCGACTACACGATTTCATTCCTTATCAGCAGGCTAGGTTCCGTGCTGTGCCAGGTTCCGTGCTGTGCCAGGTTCTGTGCTGTGCCAGGTTCCGTGCTGTGCCAGGTTCCGTGCTGTGCCAGGTTCCGTGCTGTGCCAGGTTCTGTGCTGTGCCAGGTTCCGTGCTGTGCCAGGTTCCGTGCTGTGCCAGGTTCTGTGCTGTGCCAGGTGCTGTGCCAGGTTCCGTGCTGTGCCAGGTTCTGTGCTGTGCCAGGTTCTGTGCTGTGCCAGGTTCCGTGCTGTGCCAGGTTCCGTGCTGTGCCAGGTTCTGTGCCAGGTTCCGTGCTGTGCCAGGTTCCGTGCTGTGCCAGGTTCTGTGCTGTGCCAGGTTCTGTGCTGTGCCAGGTTCCGTGCTGTGCCAGGTTCCGTGCTGTGCCAGGTTCCGTGCTGTGCCAGGTTCTGTGCTGTGCCAGGTTCCGTGCTGTGCCAGGTTCCGTGCTGTGCCAGGTTCCGTGCTGTGCCAGGTTCCGTGCTGTGCCAGGTTCCGTGCTGTGCCAGGTTCCGTGCTGTGCCAGGTTCCGTGCTGTGCCAGGTTCTGTGCTGTGCCAGGTTCCGTGCTGTGCCAGGTTCCGTGCTGTGCCAGGTTCTGTGCTGTGCCAGGTTCTGTGCTGTGCCAGGTTCTGTGCTGTGCCAGGTTCCGTGCTGTGCCAGGTTCCGTGCTGTGCCAGGTTCTGTGCTGTGCCAGGTTCCGTGCTGTGCCAGGTTCCGTGCTGTGCCAGGTTCTGTGCTGTGCCAGGTTCCGTGCTGTGCCAGGTTCCGTGCTGTGCCAGGTTCCGTGCTGTGCCAGGTTCCGTGCTGTGCCGGGTTCTGTGCTGTGCCAGGTGCCGTGCTGTGCCAGGTTCCGTGCTGTGCCAGATTCATGTCGCGGCACTTTTCGCAGTCATACGAAATCTGCTCTATAACGTTTTTTGGTCTTATTTCGAAATTCCATAAGGAAGGATACCGGGGATACCAGGGTTTCCTTGATGAACTATTAATAATACATTTGTCTTGCTGTTTTGCTAGTGGTTCTAATGGTACATACCAAAAAGGTTAGAACCTCGAACGTAATTAATTTTCCAAGAGCAAAAAATTTTCCAGTAGCCAAAAATTCGGTTCTTAAAGGGGCACTCGCACGCTTAATTTTTGAATAAGCCTGTCAAAAAATAAGTCTAATTCTAATCACCAAAAATACATTTACGTTTTGGGAATAGCCAAAATAACAGTCCAGGTTTGTTAAATGACATTTTAATAATAAATCAATACAATCTATGGTGTTTTATCTATTATCAAGAGGATGGAATTGGATTGCGATTTGAATTATTTGCTTGTCAGGCAAGCGTGCGAGTGCCTCTTTAAATACGCGGGTTTTACTGTAGACTTGACGTTTCAGTAGCGTAGCTTAGCCACCCAAGGCTCGAGTGTAACTAATTATGTTGCTCCTTTCCAGCCTTGGCTCTGACGAAGCCCTTCTCTCTCCTCGCTCCAGACCACTCATGATTGATATCAAGAGGTCAGCATGGAGTACATGTTACAGTCTTTTTTTTTTGCACTGCACGTGCGTGAGAACCCTAACACCTCTGAGTTTAAACTACTTTCACATTAACACTATGTTTAGAGTAAACATGTTTCAAAAATGATATCTGCCATTTGAACTCATTCGAAAATAGTTTTGCACTGCACGTGCGTGAGAACACTAACACCTCTAAGTTTAAACTACTTTCACATTAGCACTATGTTTAGAGTAAACATATATCTGCCATTTGAACTCATTCTAAAAAAGTTTCTGTTATGTTGTTTGCCGTGCGCATTGTAAGAAAATGTTAGTTTTCTTGCTTCATTTCTGCCAAGCTACAAAGGCTTGAGTTTTTAATAAAACATGTTTACTCTGTCAGTGTGAACGCAGTATAAGACTCTCTTTACCGAGCACGCTTGGGAAAAGATGCAGTTTCTGCATTACGTTTAGTTCAATATTTCACAGCACATTTTGGGGAGAAATATGATTATCAGTTAGGAGATGTTTATATATTGTTTATAATTTTGACGTTCTGGTGGAGAAAAAATAATTTAATTTCATAAAGATAATAAGATAATTTCATTGCCCTGCCATAATTTCTATTTCTGTTTTCTTCTGTTTAAGAGTGTGATTGATGTTAACGCGTTCTCTTTACAACTCCTGCAATAAAACATAATATTAACAATAATCAACTACAAAATTAAATGGGCTAGGTTAATGACAAGGAACAGGTACATCTTTCTGGAAAACACGTCAACAATATTTTGTCGTAATCTTTATTCCCTCACATTGTCTGTTCTCTGATCACTACATTAATACTAATACATAGCACTGTGATTCACTAAACTAACATAAGTGAAGTAACGTTTAAAAAAAACGTAACTGTCCCGTATGCGTATGGGGTGGCAAATGGCGTTGGCGCAAAAGTCAATACATAGCTATCTAAGCTTTAAAAAACATCACTGCCTTCATGAGTTCGTTTCAGTTCATTCACTTCCTAGGCTTCCACCTCGCGGTAGTATACTGACTTGTGTGAACCTCACTTTGCAATCTTGGGATCCGGGATCCACGGGTCGGGATCGGGGATTCAAACCTTCTGTGGATCCATTTACATGGGCCGAAGTCCTGCACAGTCACCTGTCCTACTCATTGCTAAACTGGCAAGCAAAGGGCAGTTTAACTGAGATTTGGCAAGAAGAAGAGATTCAGGTGTTTGCCACCCCATTTATGTCAGTTATGTTCGTCACAATCATTCACATTTCTCTCCACAGCTACCCCACCGAATGCCCCCCTTCCCCTCCCCATGAGCAAATAGAACATTTCTGGTATGAACGAAGGTGAGTTAAGACTCCTCGACAACCGGAAATAATCCTTGTCTATCGAACCCATCACGCAACTTCTTCTGTCACGCACAGTAGCCTTGTATGTTAGACGGCAATCCTGTGACTACATACCATACTAATATACTAACACTAACAGCATTGTACCGTTTGTACCATACATTCTCGATACATGACACATACAAGGCTTCCGTTTTATCACAGATGTCCGATAAGTGTCGACAGTAAACCATACGTTTTAAGTCAGCCAATCAGAATGAGACACGATTCGCAATTCGTACTTTCTTCGTACCCTTATTGGTTGGTTTTTGAATGGGTTTCGTTTCTGATTGGCTTAACTCATGTTTGTTCACGTTGAAGGCAGACGCGTGGCCTACTTTCTGCGAAGTATACAAAGTTGCGTTTGCAAGGCCCAGATAATATGGACATGATGTCCTAACTAACTTGACGTTTTGTTAACCATAGTTGTTAGATGACCGACTTAGCCAATCGGGAAATCCTTTCGTCTTGTCGTTTCATAACCAATAGTTATTAGAAGACCGACTTAGCCAATCAAAAATGCTGATTAACCCTTTCGTCTTGTTTCATTGTAGAGTCGACACCTCACCAAAGGGAGAAGTCACTGTTAAACAACTGTCTAAAACTATTCATCGTAAGTATATTCTTCACGTTTCGTTTTTTAATTACACGCGGTTCTAAGATCCGTAGTTGTCGCACGGAGGCATTTGCCCGAAATGTTCTTTACAGGGTACATTTCGGTAGTTTTATTTCCCTCTGTTGCACGCCTGGCATAAGCGTGCCTCTGCTAACATTGTCTAGAAGTTACATAGAGTCTATTTAATTTTGTCAATCACGTTTCTTCTTCGGTCCTGTTTGACATCCATCCAGCCCTAACAGTCTCTCTAAAATGGTTGATGTTTTGGTTGAATTTTCCTCTTTGCCAGTCTTCTTTTAACCAATCGGCTTCCAAGGTTTTCAACTTAGGTTATAAGTCTTAACGGCTCCTTTCCTCTTCAGAACTGAAAAAAAAGGTTCGAGAATTCGAGGAGTCGTTTGAAGCTGAACATGGCCACAAGGTAAGAGAGTGTGAGATGCTTTTCGTGAGGTGTGGTTCAACATTGATATCTGTCGAATTTTATAGCCCTCTCCGTCAGAGAAAGGTCCTATCAAGAAGGAAGTCTCTGAACTCACACGATGCCGAAAACAACTCAAAGGTAAGGCGAATGAATGAAGATTTGATCGAATTAAAATTGCAAATTGAGTGTATTTGAAAAAAAAAAACTTCGTAAACCGATTTCAAATGAATCAAATCTCCACGTGTAAGCTCTGATTAGAATCCGCGAATATCTTTGCAATCCTATATCGAGGTGACCTCAAATGTTCAACATCATGTCGACAACATTCTTTAGTTGCTATTTTTATCACTGATAGAATTGTGATGCTTTCGTTGACCATACCCTTTAATATTCCCCCATTTAGCAACAGGAAATATCGAGCATTGCTTTTGAGCTAGCCAATCAAGCAGATCCGGTAACCTTTGCAGGTTGTGTCAGAATAGCTTATCACTTTATCTGAATTTATAAATCACTCTTTTTGCTTTGTTTTCAGAACTCAAAGAACGAGCGAAAGGTTTGTTTACTCCACAATTGCACTGATACCCAAATTAATCTCTACACCGTTGTTCGCTTTTCATGTGACAGACATTGATGCACTTGACACTGGGCAAGTTGCTAAATATTTCATGACGCTTTCAGCTTGTCTACATTTCTGTCAGTTATCTTTGTAACGGTCAACTTTGTCTAAGCATCACCTTGATCTGAGTAATGTTAGCAACAACAAAGTTATACAGAAAGCTCTTTATTTCAACAGAGGAGTCTGAAAGGCTTAACGAAACAGCGCCTCCCGTGAGTCGGGAGCCTGAGCCAGGTACGTTATAGTCATTGAGCAGCAGGGACTCCACTTTCTAAAGCCGCTTTTTCAGCTATAAAGAATCGAATCAAAACACGAGAGTAAGGCTTACTTTCAGCAGTTGTTGTTGTTGTTGTTTTCTTTAGCGTAGAGTGACTCATGTTAAACTCGTTCTTCTACGACTATTGTTGGACGATTCCTTCCTAATAGTAGTTCAAAGGGGAGAACAGGAGGTTTGGCAGAAAAAAGTTTAGGAATTAAATAATATCAGAGAAAAGATCTGCCTTCTCATAAATTTGAACAGTACATGTCTAGTAGGTAACAGTGGCAAAACAATTGTCATACCACTAAATATAAACAATTTCTGCCAGGTTTAGCCTGTTTTCCATTGTCTTCGTGTAGCCGTCTAACAGCTCAGAGATAACAAAATGAAAGAGAATTTTTGCTGAAAGGACAGAAACAGGCCTAGATAAGATAGTTGCAGCCATAGTAAAGAGATCGCTGTAACTATAGAAAATGTACATTTTCGGACACCATTGAAAAAAGAGCGATGAATGCTGTTGCTTGCGTGTCACTTTCGAAATGGGTCCGTTTCGTGAGGTAGATACTTTATATTACTGTGCGACTACGTCAACCGGGCCATTCCGTAAAAAGTTTGTCATTTAGAGATTCAAACCATTTTACGAAAACATAATACCTGCAATACGTCTGACGATGAGTAATTAAGTTATTTCTGCTCATAATTTTCACAATTTTTTTTAGAGAAAAGCGAATATTTCGATGTCTCAGATCTCAAGAAAGTCAAGATCCTTTGTTCTGTACTCGCTTTCTGATTGGCTAATGTCTTACAAAATGGCCCGGTTGACGTAGTCGCACAATATTGTAGTTTTCTTAATCGAGGCTTATTGTGTGATTTTGGGACGGTCTGTATTGCCCCTAAACATGCACTCGTTGGCTACCATTTTTTTTAAGCAGGGCTCCAAAAAAAAAAATAGAACCCTCCCCTTGAACATAACAAAAAATTTTGACCCTCCCCCAGTCGTAGGTCAAAAAAAAGTTAGGACCCTCCCCCGTTCCCTATTTGACCTAGTAGAGGACATTTTACAGAAAGATGGGGGCATATTTTTCATTCGTTGCGCGCGAATTATGATAAACCCAGTGTGGATGGAATTATCTAACTTCTAAATGAATAAATAGTAGGTCTAAACGTATCTATTCCAGATGAACCGCTATTAACCACGACGCCTTCTTCAGTGCAGCAGTCACTTAATAATATTCTACGAAAGCTACAAGAGAAACGGAAAGCAGCTGGACGACCTGAAGATGTCAAGGTAGGCCTTTAGATAACTTGCACCAGCTGTTGCAGATTGAGTGAACTTCTTCCTGGATCAGTGGCGGATCCAGGATTTTACGAAGGAGGGTTCCGTTTCTGAGCTCGTCCGCCAGCGGTCAGTGTAAATTACAATAAATCCTTATTGTTCTGATGCTCAAGGGGGGTTCCGTGGAACCCTTTGTACCCCCTCTGGATCCGCCACTATGGATTATAGCCTAGCACTCCATTGGCAGTAAGGGAGTATATGCTCCGTTGACCATAACTAGACAACGCGATGGTCACTGTGAGAAGAAGAACTATAAATTTAGGCTAGGCAAAAAGGTTACTTTTACGGAAATCTTTTTTTCGACATTCTTTGAGGAAAGTGTTTTTCGACATTTTTCTGTTTCAGTCAATGTCATTAGAGTATCTTCAGGATGAAAAGCTGTCAGTCCAAAAGCTCTTCTTCAACATGAAAGCATATTCGGCAGACCGGTAAGTGTCCTCAGTACTTAGGTACTGATTCCTTATTTTTTTTTCCGTCATTGTGCAGTCGGATTATCATTTGTCTGGCCAAGTCTCACTTTGCGAGAAAAGCAATATCTGTGGTTTTGCGTGAAATAACAATCGCCAGAGGCTCCTCGCTTTGCTCCTTGCTTCGCCTAATGCGCATGTCCATTGATTGCAACAATCTTTTACAGACTACCAAAAAGGATAAAGACGTCATGCGTCCATTGTATGATAGATATCGTATGATTAAAAGAGCCTTAGCTCGCTCAGAAATGTGAGTATATTTTGTTATATGATATTCCTGATATCCTTACGCTTTTTGTTGTGGTTGGGTCCCTTTGCCTGATATAAATCACGATTTACATGATTTTTCATGATTTGTAAATCCACTTAATTCATTACAGGAACCTTCAGAGGGGAGCAAAGCACGTAAGTCTATATTTCATATGCTTGTTAATCATCAGCAATCTGTAGTTTTACGCTATGCATTTTAATAGAAGAAGTTCATGCAAATACTTTGACACCCGTCCTTTTTCCTGACAGTAACAACAGATGTCTAAAAGCTGTATTACTCATCTTATCTGTCTTATCTCTCCTACAAAATCAGTCACAATTCAGTATGCACTGAAGTATGTACAGCCATCCAACAAAGTGTGCTCAGTACAGAATGTTTTTCACCTGTCCTTTTTTGTGACGCTTAAGTATAAAATCTGTCACAGCTATTGTAGTGTTTTCTCCTAATAGCTCGTCAAAACAACGTGCGCTCAGTACAAAATCTGTATGACCCATTCTTTTTGTGACGCTGACAGCTGGCGTATATCCTCGTAGTTCGTCAAAACGAAGTGTGCACAGTACAAAATCTGTATGACCCATCACTTTGTGTGACGCTGACAGCTAGTGTCTCCCCTCGTAGTTCGTCAAAACAAAGTGTGGTTAATACAAAGTCTGTATCACCCATCTCTTTTTGTGACACTGACAGCTGGTGTTTATCTTCATAGGTCTACACAGAGTAGCAAGGAAGACTTGGACGCATTAGGCAGCCAGGAAAATTTATTCTCTTCGACACTTCTCAAGACACTCGACTCTTCTGCATTGAAGAAGGTATGCCTTGTGCTTCTAATCCTTGCCGCGAGTTATTGGTGCAAATACCAATGTAGCTAAAATATGGTTATGACAAATACGAATTGATACAGGTAAAAAGGTCGTCAGCATATTATGAGGTCATAAGAAAAGTAAGGTGCGGTGCGATCACTACAATGGATCTTCTAGAATCTTCTTTCTTCTAGAGTTTTGAAATATCTTCTGTAGTCGCGCCACCGAAATGTTAAGTGCACGGCGCGTGATAATACTGCATACGAAATCTGTTTCTGTTAGCTTGCCTCAAGTGCGTTGCGAATACTTTTTATACAGCTATTTTAAAAAACGCGGGAATCCGTATGCGCCCAGACCGCAAAGATGTCTTGATTCGCTTTTATCACTCGCAATCATCTTGGATAAATCTTTTGTTCTTGTATGTGCAGCGTCATCATGATTAAGAGATTCCACGGGGAAAACAATGGATCATAACCAAAATGGCTGCTGTGAACAAAGACTCTTACCCAAATGAAAATGGCTGCCGTGTGATTAAGGCAAATATTAGAGTTCTTGAATCGGCTCAGCGTTTGAGTATGCGAGTTACTAGTTGACTTCTTGACATTACAAGCTTTAAACAATTATCTGTTTTGTAAAATGTGACAGCCAGACGAGTGACCTATCATCAAAATAGGATGTTCTGTTTCTACCCATACTCCCTTTGGGCCTTGGCGCGTAGGCTCGAGCGCTCAAAAAGGCGACAACCTTTATTGAAATAGCTGTATGTGTGAATGTGATATCCCACAAGCTCTAATTGCGAACTGACCATGCGGCCATTTGGTGGCTTTGATGAAGATCAAATACTTGGGGATTTTATTGCAGGTAGTAGATAATTTTGTAATAATTGTTTTGATAATTTTTTATAAATCCTAGGATGAGGCCGAGTCTTCCCAGAAGAAAGGCCGCCCTTCTGATTGCTCTACCCTCGACGGCGAAGACGAAGATGCGTTGAGTGATACAGTAACGTTACTTAAAGAGCATGACACCAGACTACATCGCATGTCACAGTAAGTTCCATTTTGCTTGGCTTTATTAGATAGTTACGACGATTCATTTCAAGGCGGGTGGCATTATGAGGGAAAACAGTGTAGCCCGGGAAAAGGAGAAGTTATCACCCTTATTTCAAACAAGAAATGGGTTTCAAAGTTTAATTTAGAGCGTCTTTGGCAGAGCTGTAGTGTTGATCCTAATGTAAATAAACAATGGCATTCGAGCGGCAAGTATCTATCGGCGTCTGTAACCCCCTTTCATGCAATTCACGCGTTGTATCGATCTTTTGTAGTTTGCCGGGATTCCTGACTATTCCATTTGCAGTGTGTTTCCTCTTTGTTTCGTTAGTCATTATAGAATAGCAAAGAGCTATACCTTGAGTTTTTTAAGGGCCCGAGCCTTTCTTAAAATCGGCTTGGGGTTTCTCCGTGGTAGATAGGTATGAATTATCATTTCGAACTATGATCCATGGTTCAGGATACATCAGGTGTATAGGATTTGTTTGCTAAAGCCTGACACAGGTAAATGGCTTAACTTTGTCGCATCCTCTGTTCATTAATCACAATCTTTTGATTTTCCTACAGAGATGAATTAGTAAAACAAGTAGAATACGCAAAACGAGAAAAGAAAAGACTTCGTAAGAAGCTCAAGAAATTCGAGGATGACTTCTTCGACAAAACTGGAAGGTATGCTGGTAACGTGATTTCCGTCTTCTGTAACGGCAAACCGGTTGTACGATTCTGAGTGAAGCTTGTCTTGCGGCAGTGATGGTTCCAATGCAACGCCTGTTCTGCAATATGGTCGCACAAAAACTAGAATGATTACACTCGGAATTTCATGCCTTTTTCAGGGCGACTAAATTCGGGGGCGTGGCGACCAAAATGTTAGAACGAGTTGCCAAATGGCACCCCATCTTTCTAAGCTCAGCTGAGATGAACGTTTATGTGGCGACTAAATATTGCTTTTTGGCGACTAAAATTATCGAATTGGTCACCAATTGTACCTAGCGAAAATCGTTAACGTCGGGCCTTCTTTTTTTGGATATCTGTAATGTAGACTATATGATGTATTTATTTGCGTTCTTGAGTTGTAAACAAGACGTAAACAAGACATACTCGACTGTAATAAAATCAAACAGAAAATAATGACATCAATTTCTGAATTAAATCTTTAGGAGTAATGGCAAAGTAATTACAAATACAATAAAAACCCGTGTATAAGAACCTAGAATTCTAGCCTAAAACAGGTTCTTATTTGATTTGAAAATACAAGGAAACATGGGGTTCACATGGATAATTCTAGCCTAACAGGTTCTTAAAATCCAGGTTCTTATATACTGTAAATCACCTGAAACTCGCTGTTTGGTAACAGGCTTCAAAACAGGTATTTCTGTTTGTTGCAGGCGAGTCCAGAGAGACGACAGAGGAGACATGGAGCAAGATTATCATGATTACAAGGTGAGACAATTTTCACAACCCTATCAAACATGGCGGGCGATCAAAATTGATGCCTCCTGACGACAAAATAGACCTCCTCGGCATGGGCGTAATGTTTTGCCCATTTCAGATCACGTGGTATTCCCATGAGTATTCTCTCTTTGTTTTGAATGAATACTCATGGGAATGCCACGTGATCTGAAATGGGAAAACATTACGCCCAAGCCGAGGAGGTCTATTATCAAATGTTATCGGTTTGCGAAGTAACATTTTTACACTCCTATTGTTATCCGCCTGTTGAGCAGACTAGAGAGTTCCTTCCTAGCCACCATTCATTCAGGCATTGGATCTCTTATCGATGAGTTTATTTTATTTCTTTTCCTAGCAAATCAAAGCTCGTCTACGTTTATTGGACGCGCTGTTATCTAAGCGCCAAGCAAGTCAGACGTTATAGACGCTACAGCTATAAATAGCAATATTACTTATGTGAATTAAAAAGAATTGGTTTTTGTACTTGCTGTTGTGGTTGAAAAGTACTATATCAGGCTGGATTGCATTGTAGACTATCGTAAAGGGCTGCGACGATATCGAGGAGGGCACAGGAAGACCGAAATTACAAAAGTGCTTCAACGCTATATCTACTATGTCAACAATGTATGTTCCTGCCTTCAGGACGATTTACATATTCGATTTTGTTGAATAATTTGCACGACAAAGCAACACAATTTACAGTTATTTGTTAAAAGGTAATTCCAGTTGGCCATCGTGCTGAAAATGAAACATACAAGCAAGTATTGCTTTATTACCCCCTTCTCTCTTTCGCTCGTTGAAAATGGAAAAGGATATTTATAAAAAGATTAAAATATGAAATATGGCCCTATGAGTGATAAGTGGGGGGTGAGACGGCCCATGCCCTCCGTGACGGGCCTTACGCAGAAATACTATGCGCAAACTTCAGGTTTCCTCCCGATCCTTTCCGTCTTCTTCAGCTTCGTCTTTACCCACTGCTGCACCATCGTCTACGAGGATCTCCCGTCCCTAGGACTTCTTCTTCCGCCTTATAGAACACAAAGCCATTTTCCATTACTATTTTACCTTTAAGACCCTGTGTCCGATGGGTGTGACAATGTTATGATGTGTTTGTTGTGTTGGTCTAATACGGTAAGAAACTTTCAATTGTTGTTCTATGACACTTACATATCACTTCAACGAGTTTTAGACCAGAGGATGGATCGAAATTCCATGAGATCTAAACGGATTGAGTATTTTTACCGTTACCTCATTAGCATATACTTTTATGGGCTACAAAACTACATGGTCACCCTCAATGGACACAGGGTCTTTAAAGAAATGTTGCTTAGTTTGAAATATAAACTGTTACGATACTGTAGTTTAGTTTCACACACGCAGTTTGCCGCTATAGTTTGTGGCTTGTAAAGTCAAAATCTGTTCTCTCAGGGACGGGTCCTGGTTCTCTTGTACATTTCGGTGTTGCCCGACGATTCGGTGTCAACTTGATTTCCTCTGTCTTGTGTTCCCTACCGCCAGTCCTTGGTACCTCCTCGGAAACATCAGTCACGATGGTGACCCCACTGGCGACTCCCCGTTAGAACGCTCTTCATGAGTAAAGCCCGGTGCACACTAGCGACATAAGGACGTTATGTTGCAACAAAAAAAGCATGAGAAAATATTGGAATTAATCAGTATTTTCCATGATCATCGTGAGGACTTTTTGAAACCACTAAATTTTGATCGCGATATTTTCCTTATGTCGTGCACCAGGTGTAAGGCTTTTTTTAGTGCAGAGAGACTATTTCTCGTACGAGTTTGTGATTACAATAGACCTTTTTCCAAAATGGCCGCCGCAAATTCACATGTCTTAAAATTAAACGGACTGAAAATCAGACACTGACACTAGAAAGAGCATAATCACATTAGTAATCCTTCAAATTTTCGTTATGCCAAATGCCATGTCGGCTGAGAAAGCAGAGTCTGAAAATTGAATTTTTACAGAGATTTGTATGACGCATAGGGGATTTTTGCGCGAAATCACATCCTACGACTCCCCCCACCCACCCAACCCGAAAAAATCAATACAAATGAAGTCGTATGCAAGCCCAAAAGCCTTTATTGACCTCAAGTTCCTTGGAGCCGAATAAAAAAAAAAAACAGAACAATCACTTTGCAAACTGGCTATAGTAAGTAGCACCGTTCACAACCCGTTTCTCAGTGGCGTAGCCCGAGTTTTGCCAACGGGGTAGTCCCTCCCCCTCTGGATACGCCTCTATCCCCCCCCCCCCCCCCCCCCCCCCCCCCCCCCCGGGTACGCCTCTGTTCTCCCGGTGAAATCTAATCCCGCGATCCAATGGTTTGTTTGGGTGTCCTGAGGTAAGGAAAGTCTCGTGGAGTGCTTATTACCATTTGTCAGAAAATTCCAAATTGGTTTGTCCGATAAGGTTGAAATCCCGGGTGGATTTGCTTTCACCAGAAACATATAACTTAGTTGAAACGTGTAACAGACGAATGAATATGATGTGACAACCAGTAGGCAACTCGCGATCACTAAACACCATATTTGGAAAGCAATGCTCTTGCGTTCAGCCAATCAAAATTCAGATGCGGCGAAAAAATGGAATATGGTAAAATTTAATACGCAACGTTTCGGCGTAGCCATTACGCATATTTTTGCATGCCTCTACATAAGCAAAACCGCTCTTATTAAAAAAAGGTCCACAAATTGTTCTGATTGGCTTATTTCTGACAAAGAAATCAGCTGGTATAGAACATTCCAATCGGGCCGTTGAAAATCCAAATGACGGCTTGTTCACGTATCCAAACCGGAGTGTGACCGAAAAACTGACCGCACCATCTACGCTCCATCCAATACAACCAGGATTTGAGTCTAATATGGTCAGCACCTACCAAGGTGACGTTACGGGACTAGGGACAAAGTTCTGTGTAATCCAAAAAACATGTACCCTTCCCCACCAAGCCCCCGAACTTCGAATTCTTTGGGAATCCTTAATTCGTAATCGCCCTTGTATTTTCGACTTCAACGGAACCCTTCATTCTTCGGATTACTTTTACCATATGAATATGGATATTAAAGCCTATTCTTATAAATGTTTACTTGAATTTGTCGACCTCTAACTCTTCCCTGGTAGGGGAACTGAATGATTATTTACAGCTCATAATAGTCAAAGTAGCTCTACCTAACTTCATGTCTAACTAAGACGATTCTCAATATTTGGCGTCTATAAATAATTATCATTAAAACTAAATTATTTTTCAAAATCATTACATTTTGTAGCAAAAACGACCCACGCTTTTCTAAATTAAAACACTTTGCAAAATTGCTATTTTTGTGCAGTGTTTTCATGTGACTGAAAAAGAATAAAATTAGTTAATATAAAACAAGCCAGCTTGCAATAGTCCTATTCGGCTTGAGCGTTAACAAGTTTTCCCATTTTAGATCACGTGCCATTCATTTGAATAATCTTCCTTTGTTTAGAACACTTCAATATTCATATACCGTTTCCGGGATACGTTGTCACTGGATAAAGCAACAAAGCTTGGTGCGCTAGGGAGTATGGGTAAAGACTTATTTGAATTTCTGCAAAATATTAGAAACAAACATGCTTAGAAATGTGCTGAAATTTAATGATTTTACCTGTTTGCGATAACTGTCTGAATTCAGATCAAACAGTAGCAGTTTAGATGCCCCCATTATCCTTTGCGCTCCAAGCTTATAGGCTTTTTGGGTGACAACGTATCCCGGAAACGGTATATATCCGCTATGAAAACGAAAGAAAGAATACTCATGGGAATGGCATTTTAACGTGCGAAATTTGGAGAAATAGTACGATTAATGTTTAGATATATAAATTGGTTACCTAAAACAAAATACCGTATAATGTCCCATTTCGCTTGGCGGTGCGTAATGGGGTTGTTATATTAATACATAACGTCTTCCGACCTAGCCTACGTCGTAGCCGAACGTGACCCCGTAATGTCTAAGTTCCGACTGTATGCAGGCTAATTCCGGCTTCCTCATCGTCTTTTCAGTCACATGAAAACTCGTACAAATTTGTTAGCTCAGATAGATCTTGGATTTGGTCGGCTCCTTGAAGCATTCCGTGTAGATGAGTTTGACTAGATATAAATGGAAAGCCACAATCAGAAAGGCGATGGTGACCCAGAATTTGGCAGGTAATCCCACGTGGTGGTATACATGGTGATGCTTGAGAGATTCTGAAAAAAAAAATCTTTAATGATCTTATGTCATCCTTATATAATCTCTAAGGAGAGGAGGAAATGAGAGGAAGGGACAATCCTGGATCAACTGGACCCTGCGGGCGCGCCGAGGGTGTCTCAGCAAAACCTTTGCGGGAACGCTAACAGGGTGCTGATCAGGACTAGGACTCTCTCGACTCGAATAAGCTCCCATATTACAGGGTTCACTAAAGAAGACACCCATGAAATTCCATTAGTTTTCCAAGACTAAAATCGAGGAGTAACGTTATAGATAACCTGATTACTGCCTCCCTGGCATTTTCGTAATCAGTTGTCATGGAAGAGAAACACTGTGGGCACTATCGAAACCAAATAACGTGCCCAACCTTCGGTCACAAAAAAATGAAAAAAGGTGCAAACATTTGACCGATCGTGAGAACCGGACTATGTAAAAGAGCAGCACTGAACCAGACTGAGCCGACGAGAATAAAGATCCCGTTAACTGGTACCTTATTTACTGGTGGAGAACCAGGTACCATTTGGCTTGTTTGATTACTGCTGTTTTCATAATTCTGCAAACTCTGCACCGACTAATTAACTGTATCTTCAAAGCGTTCCCTAAATGAAACATCAACAGGCAACCCGGTAGCTTTGGCAAAACCTCTGAGTGGTGTTTGTGTATGTTAAGTGTTTGGTGCGCAATCGAAGGAAGCTGCTAAATCGCTGTTTGACTGCTTTAAGGCCCGTTCACACTAGCAATGTTTGCTGCAATTTTTGTCGCGCGAGTTGCGGCGATTCACGTACGCCTCAACTCAAATTCATTAATGTAAATTATGTGCAACTCGGCGCGATCTGCCGCAATTTCTGTCGCGTGATGTCGCGGAGATTTCAAACTATGTTCGAAACTCTTTGCAACTTCATGCGATGTGAAGAAAAGAGAGCGCACAAATCGCACTGGATTTGCATCTCGTTTACACTAGAGAGTTGGAGTGGCAACTCCGCGCGACAAAAATCGCCGCGACAAATGCAACAAAAAATCGCAAGTGTAAACCGCCCTTTAGAGTTCGCACAATTAGGAAACCCGCAATAATATGACCGCCAAGTGGAGTTTGATTGACACGTCACGTTACCTTGGTGCGCATCCTTGATAAACACGTGTTGTTTGATGTTGATCAGTTGACTCTTATTATGGGATATGTACAAGATCGGAGTCACCGGTTTGGTCATGCGCACTGGAAATACCACGCTCGACGAGCTGGAAAATCAACAAGACGCGCATGAAGAGCGATATCACTAACTCAATAAACACCACGCTCGACGAGCTGGAAAATCAACAAGACGCGCATGAAGAGCGATATCACTAACTCAATAAACACCACGCTCGACGAGCTGGAAAATCAACAAGACGCGCATGAAGAGCGATATCACTAACTCAATAAACACCACGCTCGACGAGCTGGAAAATCAACAAGACGCGCATGAAGAGCGATATCACTAACTCAATAAACACCACGCTCGACGAGCTGGAAAATCAACAAGACGCGCATGAAGAGCGATATCACTAACTCAATAAACACCACGCTCGACGAGCTGGAAAATCAACAAGACGCGCATGAAGAGCGATATCACTAGCTCGATAAACACCACGCTCGACGAGCTGGAAAATCAACAAGACGCGCATGAAGAGCGATATCACTAACTCAATAAACACCACGCTCGACGAGCTGGAAAATCAACAAGACGCGCATGAAGAGCGATATCACTAACTCAATAAACACCACGCTCGACGAGCTGGAAAATCAACAAGACGCGCATGAAGAGCGATATCACTAACTCGATAAACACATAGGGTCCAGGATTTGGACATTTCGAAGAGCTCTCAACATTTTGCCGATCTCATGGAAAGGAAAAAATGACCGCGACATTAAAAAATCAAAAATTTTCCCTGCATTAAATATATCCCAGTTTCCGTTCTTGTTTTGCGTGGACGTGCGAAAAGATAACGTGAATTATATTTTTTAATTTTTTCATCGCGAAATGTTTTTCTATTATATAGGCATGAGCCTTTTACTGGGAAATATGTAATTCGTACATCTCATACGAAACAGGGCAAGAGTTTCATCGGCTCAAATAGTTTGATTGGCGGAACAGCAAAGTCAAAAATCCAAAAGTTATTTCATGTTTCTGAAACTGTGGGTTGCGATGCAACGGTTTTAGATGTAAACATGTTTTGAGAAAATTTCTACGTTTTAAATGTGGGAAAGAGTGGATTACCAAGAGTTTCCATATTTACTATGTACGCCCGAATCACAGTCAGAGAAGTGTCTATTTTTATAACTAGGATTCCCGCGAAAATTCGTCATCCACAGGGTTCCCACTTTCTCGCCACGCAAACAGTTGTGAGATCCAGCCTAAAATTAATTCGCAGATCAATCGAAAAACCTTTAAAGTCGCAAAGATATAGTAGGATATTCTCTATTTGTTGTGTATTGGGTATACGAGCATTCGAACCTGAGCATTCGAATACTTTCGCGCGCGAAATTCAAATCTAAAAATAGACACTTTGCTGACTGTGATGTGGACAAATACTGTACGAAAGATTCTAACTCTTGTTAATCCACTCTTGATGTGGGTGAATACCTCAGCTCTACAGGCTCATACTGACAGCCGGCTTCACAAGCGTACAGCGGTCTCTTCTCGTGGCCTGTTGCCTTGACAACTAACTTCTCTGCGTGTCCCGTATGATCATTCACGACCACAGATACGGTGACAAATACCCCGCGATGGAGGTGAATGTGGCGAAATTTTACACTAGTGTGTAGAGATGCAGGGTTAGCAGCGAACTCGAACAGCCCCGAGGAGAACTGTAATCCTCCAAAACTGAGAGTCATGGCCTGGACCACACCTGTCGCTCCTATTGAGACAAAAAATCGATAGAGCAAGTTTTTAGTAGATTTTTATGAATCAAACGTAAACTTAACTTAGTCTTGACGGCATTCTTATTGTCGAAATATAATCATATTATCATACAGTAGTCTTTACTACTGACACTTTAGACAATGTAGTAGATTTAACTTGAAAACTCCGTGTCCGATGGGTGTGACAAATAGTTTTGTAATCCTAAACCCAAAGCGATGTTACTTTAGAAATAGGTTGAGTGGCAATGCACCTTCTCAGTGTTGATACAGATAAATGATACAGATATGCCATATTATTATTCAGCCATGCCACTATCTCGGTTCTGATTGGCTAAGAGTACGCAGCGAAACCTTTTTGGCGCGCAGTGCCTGACGTCATACTACAGACATTAGGATTGATGCACTCTAATGACGTCATAACGCAAGCCAATAGGTTTGGCCGCCACCTTGGTTTTCATTTCCGAATTGAAAGCCGGTTTTGCGAATATTCTCGTTGAATCTGTTATGATTTTTGCCAAGAGATCATTGCTCAGGATATCTAAACATCAACTATGGCTATTTGAATTGAATACAAAAGGAAAATACCAATGGCGTAAGATGAATTTGAAAAACCGTGTCGCCGTGCACGCGGGCCTCATCGCTGACTTCGTTTAGCTAGGTAAGAATTCTTGGTTGCTGAATAATAAAACAATTATTGAATTCGGTTTTCGCATAATAGTGAGATTTGTCAACGCCTCGAGTTAGTGTTATCCGCCTCAGCTTCGCTTCGGTAGATAACACAAACCTCGGCGTTGCCAAATCTCACTATCATGCTCAACCTCATCCAATAAGTGTTAATTCTCTCAGTGTGCGGCAAGTGTCTATGCGAAATATTGAAATAAAGCGTTATGCAAAAAATTTACGAAAAAAACAAACTTTGGTAAGAGCGTTTTTTGTGCAATAATTCGAAATAACTGAAAATGTTTTTACGACATCAGATGAATTTATTTGGAAGGTTATATGAGACCCATACAAAACAATGTATTGTTTACATCTAGTTTGCAGGGATTTGTCACGATGGTCGTATAAGCCCCCCACCCCCTCGTCTGCTCACAAAAAAATGTGCCTAGGTAGTGGTTTAAAACATTGCGTCAACAAAAAGTACACGTGTGCAATATAATGTGCAATCCTTAGAACCTTAAGTGATTTTATGGCCTTACCAGCCTTTATAAGTGAGGCGCAACCATTTTGTTGAAGTACTCGTTGCCAACTGGATACCATTTTATTTATAGACGCTTCACTCCGTGGGATTGGCCACAAGCTTGCAGAATGCCTGAAAAATACACCCATCCCATCTGTAAACGTTTACAGTCGAGAATTCTACAGGAGGCACAGGAGGTGCTTTCTTAATCGTCAGTTTTTAAAGTGCCTATAACATGAAGTCGACATGAAGGCAGAGATGGGACATAATTTGTAACCATTTTCGTGGAAACTTCAAATTCTAAGATCTAAAAATAGATTCAACTACTCGTGTACTGCTGACGTCCACCACTAAGTGCTGGAGGCCTCTGATTATAGGCTTCTGGACAGATGTGTCCCCAACTTCACAGGAAATTTCTGCAGAACCATCCATGGGAAAAGATGAACTTCCCAAGGCACATGCAAGGGTTTCAATAGACGGCGGCTACCGGCGGTGAACCGCTGTCTACTTCACTGCTGACCGTCGGCAACTTCATTATTACTTCAATATTAAAGCAATAGAATACATGAATATTCCAATTATCTTGCCCTCAGAACGCAGGAAAACCCTTTTTCCGCTATCGAAATTTCAAAATTCCCCGGGGAGCATGCCCCCGTACCCCCTAGAAGTCTAATGTCTTACGGCCTACGTATGGGACCCAGAAACCCAGCCGCCTACTTCCAAAACGTAGCCTGCTACTTCAAAACTTATTGAAACCCCTGCACATGTATGGGAAGTGTTCCAAATTCACCTGGATAGCCATGGGAAATCGGAACACTTCCCATTCTTCTAACATGGGAAATGCAGCTTTTCCCATGGATGGGTTTCTGCAGAAATTCCCTGTGCTTACATTGACGGTGGCCCACTAAAGCAGTGTTCTGGAGTATGTAGCAGCTTCTCTATCTGCTCTGTGTTCTGTAGATTGCCATTGACGTCATAGTCCAGGGAGGGAATGAGGACAAGACATAGTACATGGTGGCATTCACCTCCACCCCAGGGGGGGTGTCTGGGTCGTGATGTTGATCCACGTGGATCCCTGTCTTCCAGATCTAGAGTTTTAAAATTTTCAAACATAAAAATATATTAGATAGTATCAGAAACATATAAGTGACTTATATGTTTCTGATAGTACATATTAATATATATGGAAACATGAGTAAAGTTCTCTCTGCCAATGTACTAGATTGCATTTTTTATCTGTCATGTTTGGCCAGGGTCCAATGAGGTCGTGCAATTTTGTTCTAGTTATCTACAAAAGGTGGTTACTAAAATAGTAGTAAGTCCAGATAAAAATATGTGCAACAGAAAATCTGTCTTATAACAGGCTTGAGAAGATCTTTGAAGCATTGTCTCAATTGGTAGATGGACAGAGAGTTTTGGGGGTACAGGGAAAACCAGGCATATAAGAAACTGAAAATTAAGAACCTGACAGACTATTTAACAATTTTCGACACCGTTTTTATATAAAGAACTTTACAGTAAACATGTAAGAAACTTTTTGGCCTAACCCAGAAGAAAGTGTTTCTTTTACTGTAGACACTGCATTGTTTTAATCAGCTCAGCTTCCTGTTTCTACTGTATAATCTTTCATCAAAAGAGAGGTATTCACTTGCTATACCTACCTCATTCCAAATTTTCATGTGAGCTTTTCTCAGGTTTCCTGGAACCTTATGATCTACGAGTTTTAATAAATCTAAAAAGTCCTAGAAAAAAAAGAAATTATTAACTAAAATAGGCAATGGTAATCTGTTATCTATAAACATAAGCAATTGGCTGCTTTTAAAATAGAGGTTGGAGGACGTAGTACAAAAACCGTCATGGCTAGATAATGCTATTATTGATTGTGTTTTAGCAACTCTACTTTAGCACTGTAGTTTCCCCTTATAATTTGCAGTTTAAAGGTTGCTCGTTATTCATTCTATACCTTTTTACAACTTTCCTCTAAAATGTCCATTTCTCTAGCAGATTTCTCGTGAACTGATGAATGAACAACTGTCAAATGCTGTAAATCACTTGAACTGTGAAGAAAAGAACACATTTTTATCATTTTGATATAATATTTATGCCATCATCTAATATGACACAAAGGCAGTGTACTATTTTTAAGACCAAGCTGGCAATTAAACTAGTGTATTCCTCTTCATGTTGAGTTGGTATGTAAATAGAGGATATTACACGGTGGCGCGAAGATAGAGTGAGTAAAATATTGTTTTTGACATGAGAAAATAAAATCCATATCTTCAAGCCACCGTGTAATGTCCTTTTCTCACCTTCTTCCTACGACATTCATTTCAGATGGTGGTGTCGTACTGACGATAGTAACGTTAACACCAGGGTTTTCTGGGTCAACATAGCCTATTGTGCCAATATTTATTTCATAAGGAGTGGCATCACCTCTTGCCCTAAAATGAACAATTAATAATTAAGAGATTTTAGTAAGAGGATTAATAATGATTTTGAATTATAATATGGGCCATTTTGGTTTTCTAGGTTTATATTTTATAAATTGGACTAGCGCATGCATCAAGAAAATACTACATGACCTTGATTCATCTTCAAAACACAAGGTGTTGGGGGGAAAATCTCAAATGTCGTCCAAATTTAAGAAAATTACCGTGACTCTTTGGTTAATGCTTTTCTCCATTCCTTGGCACCTTCATGCCTAAAGCGAATCTTGGCATCAACATTCTATAAAAAAATAATATTAAAATTGGATTAACTTACCAAATTAAATGTTCTCAATGGCTGGAAACTAATATTTATGTCCAACAGCTAGGAGTGCAACAGCCTTGGACGTACACAGGATTTTTCAAATCTACAGGGCCAAGCTAGTCAATGCAGTGCAGAACTTGTAGCAAAGTCCTCTAAAACATTTGAAGTCCCGTGCCTGCAGGCCTATAGGCTGCGTACGCCACTGGCTAGAATTTGTTAACTGTTCACTGAGTTCACTGATCCCTCTTTAGATTTTTCTGACTTTTACAGTTAAAATCGTTGCATTGGGACCCGCGTTTTCAAAACATCGATTTGTTTTTGGCATTGCTGTTCCACCAGTCAAATCTTATGAGCCAATCAGATTATTGCCCTGTTTCACCTAGTGCAGTCGCCTGGCTTTCCGTCGCGATGTTGTCTGGTTTTAGTTCAACGGGAAGCCAGTTGACTGCACTAGGCAGGGCCCGTGGTTTGATGCGCTGGTGCGGAAACGCATAATTTGGCTTTCTCCGCATAATGCGCATAATCCGTCAAATCCCGCATAATCGCGCATAATTTCCCAAAATTTTGTGAAAAACATCAAAAAGGCATCATTCCTTGGTGAATTTCAAACTTTCTTTCCTATTTTTTCTCACAAGAGTGATACATTTCTTCTGAAATCGTCTGTCCAACGTCAAAACAACTCGATAGAAATGAGAATAACAAGGCGTTCTATGCTAATAGCGTCGCGCTGGGAACTGATATCGAAAAGAAATAAAACGTGCCTAATTGGCCAACTAACTCATATTTCCAGCTGAGCAAGATAGATTCAAACATGTTTGCACTTTGGATATCTTACAAAGTAAGATCAAGGCGGAACAGAACGCTAACCGCGATAAACACGGTCGACTTTATGCAGTTCACATTGATCACATGACATTACGCTTTTTCATGGATCTTTGTTATTGTTACAGTAGCAATTTCATTTCACAAACAACAACGCGAAAAATACCAGGCACACCAACAGCTCCCTCGATAAAAAAAAAAAAACCACTAACAATAGCGTGGCACGTTTCCGGTTTTTACACTACCTCCGACGATAGTGCAGATCGCTCTCGCGATCAGGATTAATTTTGATAATTATGCGCAGAACGACGGCAAACAGTGAGAATGAGAGATCGCAACGATAGCTCTGTTAGTATGCGTATAGCTCTTGTGACCGTTTAGTTCATGGTTGGACAGGAGTGCGTTGCTACGATCCTTGCGGTATGAAAAAAGTGTGCCTTGGTCTGAGACAAGTAAACGAAAGAAGACCAGACTTACAAAGTTTTAATACCTTATTATGTTACGGCACTTGCAAAAAAATATTGCGCAATCCCGCATAATTTCGTAATTTTAGCGCATGATTTCGAATTTTTAGCGCATAATTTCAGAAAAAATCCCGCATAATTTCAGGAAAAATCCCGCATCAAACCACGGGCCCTGACTAGGCGAAACAGGGCAAGAGTTTCATTGGCTCAGATAGTTTGATTGGCGGAACAGCAAAGTCAAAAATCCAAAAATAATTTGATGTTTTTGAAAACAGTTTTAGCTATAAGGAAAGGGACAATTCAGGCATATTCTACATTTGTACTTTATGCCTGCATTGGATACAATTTGAAGCTCTGCTATCTCACCCCATGATTGGTAACAGATATTTCTTGCATCAAAAGAGATGGGTGACTTCTATGAGCATATAAAACACTGTCAACCAGCACACAGCTCTTGGACTAAGGAAATCAATAAATTAGATATCAAATTAATGAAATATATATCAAAACTGTGTAGAATCAATAAAATATTTCAGGTCTGTCCATACCCATAAATAGCTCTGTATGGTGTGTACCACCCCTCCTTTTAAATCTATCATTGTCGCTTCTGAAAATATCAAGAAAATTTACATGTATAGGTGAAATTTGAATCCAATCAAACATCATGGATACAAAGGCAATGCCATTTAATCATAATCAAATGCCAGCAAGCAGAGCATTATTCATAATTAACGTGTGTGCAATAAAATTGAATTGAAATTGGAG
The DNA here is from genome assembly GCA_033964015.1 of Scolanthus callimorphus. Taxonomy (NCBI): domain Eukaryota; kingdom Metazoa; phylum Cnidaria; class Anthozoa; order Actiniaria; family Edwardsiidae; genus Scolanthus; species Scolanthus callimorphus. The sequence goes on from JAWWUD010000165.1 coordinate 39,644, forward strand.
TTGAAAATAGCACGTACAGATTCAAATACTGATCAAGAACATAGCGAGCCAGAAATTTAGTAAAAGGCGATTTTGCACAAACAGGGAAGATACAGGGATGCCCAACTCTCCCAGTTTCACCGGGGGTCTCAAGATTTTTCACCATGCTTCCTGGAAAAAAATTCTCCTGGTTTTCTTGGTGGAATTTTCTCATATAATCTTTTATATTTCAACACTTCTCCTGATTTTCCTGTGAGTACCTGACCTGCAGGAAAAATCAGACTTTTGAGTTTAGAAAATCCAGTGTACAACTGGGTATTCACGGCCTGACATTGCAACTGTATGGTTACTAATGGCAACTTGATGTAGGGTTTGGTGAGCAACAATGTCAACCTGGTAGTTGCCAAATGATGACTAGCCTCTCTAGTCTGTTGGTTTTTAAAAATGCCCTTCTCAAGAAAGAGCTCAAAATTCTGGAGAAAAAAGATGGCAACCAGACTTCTAATGACGTGGCGACCAAACTTCACTATTTGGCAACTAGATTTTTTTATTTTATGGCATCTATGAAAAAAGTTTAATGTCAGACCCTGGTATTTTCCCTGACTTTTGCCTTTTATCTTTATTATACTGTGGGGTAGTTTAACAGCTCTTTTACAAAAGGGAAGTGCCCTGTTGCCAAAGAATGGTTTTCACGATTTTCGTCTAATTCATACACAATTCATACACAAACCTTTAGGAAAAGCTGCATCCATTATAACTGGGGTTAAAAGTGGTGAATATGGTACTTCCATGTAGGACAAGGGCTGCTTGATATGCAAAAATGCATCCTTCTTGGCTGAGACACTAATATTTCCATTACCTGTACAAAGAAAAAAAATTACCTGTTTATAAGGTTTGGAATGAAAGGGGTCCCCAAGGAACAATAAGCCAGCTATCAGTCATATCAAGATAAATTAATTAAAATGTGCCTTACTTTACATGATGATTTGAAAATAATCTCTACAAAAGTGGCTTAGCTGCAATTTTCAGCCATGCCTTGGAGGTTTTCTTACCAACAAATGGAAGGTATGGACTCTCATGACTGCGGAGTGGACTGTGGACGACAATTACTTCTCCCTTATCGGCCTCATGACTCCACTTGGCAAGATAGTTTGCCAGGCAAACCTCATCCATCTGAAGGGCTGAGATCAAATGTATTAAATCAGAGATTTTCAAGAAGGCATAATTATATAAAACCTACAACAGGGTTCATACGCTTTTGTAAAAGAAAAAAATCCAGGATTTTCAAGGACTTTTTCAAACATTTTCCAGGACTTTCTCCAGGGTTTGTATGCTTTCTGAATGACAAAAATCCAAGATTTTCCAGGAAGTCTTTAGTTATTTTTTCCAGGAGTTTTTATTGGGTAGAAATGCAGGTCGGGAGTCACCACACACAAGCCGATCAGTCAGGATATCTTGTCTTGCGATGAACAATTGGCCTGTGTGTGGCAGCCTTAAGAGATTGAGTAATAATAATATTAATAATAATAATACAACATTTATATAGGGCATATAGCCACGTTCTATGCGCTTTACATTGGAAATTAAAATCGTTAAAAATTACAATCATTAAAAAATAAGAAATAAAAAACAAACTACTAATTTACAAACTATTATTTACAACGTATTTAAGGTTACAAATCATATACTTAAATTTTTTTACAAATTATCCACTACTAAAAATAACTCGTAAAAAGATGGTTTTAAGACAAGACTTAAAAACGGGGACTGTTTCGGAGTTTTTACATGGGGAGGCAATTCATTCCATAAATCAAAGGGCTCTATGAGCCAACTCATTCATGAATTTGGAATTAGTGAATGGATAATTTTTCAAATGTTGAAATACTCCCTGGGGGAAGACTCCCCTATTTTTGGGGCAGCCTCTGGTACCTTTTAGGGGGTAAAATTTAGCCTGGGTAGCCTTGAGGCCTGCACTATTTCCGTTTTTTGCTCACCCTGACTACCTCCCCTTCCCTTTTACAGCCGCTACGCAGGCTAGGTAAAATTTGAAAACTTAGATAGGTACCTCTTAGAGGCCCCTTCTAGCAAATGAAGCAAATCACACTTGTTGGTGGCCTGAATTTCAGACATATTTTCCCTCGTAATATGAAAGACAATTAGGAGCACCCCTGCAAAAAATAGGGGAGTCTCCCCTAGGAGAATACTGGGTACAGGCATGTGGTCTGTTCTCGGCAGTAGCCACATGGAAGATATTGGCAATTCAAGAAAACGTCTCTGATTTTTTTCCAAATGTTGTTGTATCCTGCCTTTGAAAGAGACCTCCAGTTGGTTTAGCCCTAGCATGGGCATGACAAGCATACACATGACCTCACAATCCAATAGTGCTTGCAGATTGATTTTTCTTGAATTTTGCTGAAGTATCCAATTATCTTTAAATTGGATAGTGCCCCGAATATTTTGAAATTGGATAGTTTAAGTTTATGTATGAATGCTATATCATTGATAAATAAAAAGACTCCATGCTTGTTCAATTAAGAAAAAAATGAATATAAAAATTCCTAGAAACACCAATGAAATTGGATTCGGTCTACAGCCTGGTCCAATTTTGGTGTTCCCGATCCGCTTAACTTGTCACTCAATTTTTTCTTAATTGTTCAGCATGGAGTCCTAATCTTATATATACTCGAAAATGACGATATCTGAAATGTTACAAGTAAAAATTATGTGAAAACCATGATCCACAGGCTTTTTTGAAACCGTAAAATCTATCGCAAGAATTAGGATAACACAAAACAATGCATTTTATCCATGAAAATAGTTGATGCTTTTAAATACCATTCTCTTGCAACCTGAATTTGTATACCTAAACAAAAACAGGGATGCTGAGTATTACTTTCCTCCTAGTGAGAATCAGATGATGTTTATATTCTGCTCATGAGCAGTTTTCAAGTACTTTGAGCCTCCATTATAATGCTACAATAACTTATAAATTATAACATTATAAGCCTTTAAAATGCAGCGAATAATATTTCGAAAGAAATCCGAATCAATTAGAACAAATATGGCGTTGTACTCCAAGTATAAAAATGAAGCTTCTCTATTTCTCTTTCCAAATATTTTAAACAGATTTTACCTTAAATTCTCTGTGCTGCAAGAAGCAATAGCGAGCTTGTCCGTCCACCTTTATCACGTTAAAGATGTAGTGCATACTCTCACTTCTTCAATTAGCTTTCTTCTTTCGACTTTTTGTAAATTCTTTGGTGTTAAAAATACTTGAACCTGGAAAGTACTTGAAAATCGTTCTCGCTTCCGGCCTTCATTATTTAAAATACCCATGATGCTTTGTCGTCTAGATGCTTTGTCGTCTAGATTGACCCAGATAAATTGCACAACTTTGCTATCTTTCGCTGTTTGGCGCAATGTGTTGAGCGTCAGGTTGCAAATTGAAAGGTTACGGGTTCGACTACAGGCTGGGCGCGCATTATGATTTCTTTTTCATTTATTAGGAATCAATCGTGCAAGTGTCGCTAGATTACAATCGCTAAAGTAAAATCGAATCACTAGAAATTGCTTGAAGTAAAATCGAATCGAAATTGTGCTAACGCAGAATCGTGCTAACGCAGAAGTCCCACATCATACCAATACTCCTTCATTTGCGCTGCGCGCGCATGAATGAGTAAAAAGGGGCATGTGCAGAAAAGGATTGAAGACCATATAGTAATTAATAATCACCTGTATATTTTGTATGGGTGTGGATGACAGATCCCCTGACAGGTCGGTGTCGTGAGAAAAGCTTGGATGCCGTCCATATTAGAAACAGCACTATGGCAGTCAGGAATATAAAGGTAGTCTTACGTGACCTGTGAATTAAAGAAATTTATATATAATAAATTTCAGAATTTCGGTCACTGAGAAATATCATAATTCGCACATGTGAACAATTATGGTAATGCCAGCTACGCAAAATTTATGAAATCGAAATTTTTTCGAAAAAATGTTGTAATAAACAGAATAATATATGGGCACTTTATCTTGATCTTCTCATGTTCAAATTTGATATCTCACTCATTTGCTGCGCTTATTTGTGAGATATCAAAATTTGAACACTCGATTATAAATTCCATATTCCCACCATGCCCATGTATTATTCTCTATTTAAAGGCCTATCATCAACTGGGGGCCTTTGCACTCCATTTTCTTTTGCTTTCAAATTAATCCATTGTTTTTTGGCTGCTCTGATTGGCTAATAGACCACAAAGGCTCTCAGTTGATGTCAGATGGGCCTTTAAACAAAACAAGTTAGAAATTTGTGTTGATCACTAAAATTTATTTTATGACTAATTTCGAAATATCTACAGATGATTTCAAGTATGAAAGGGCGTACCTTTTTACTCACACAATCATAAAGGGAAAGAGCAGGTAAAGTTGATTGGCCATAAAACAACACATCAATAATCATTGAATACTAGTAAGTACCCGTGAAAAATTCACGAATTAAATTTTCCTTGAATGACGAAAATTATCGGATTGTCTGCCGTTGTGGAATGAACAGTTATACCGCTATGTTTAGCCGAGAGAGATGTGCTCAAAAAATTGTAACTACGCCTGTTTACTTTAAAGTATTAAAGTATTTGTTATCAGTTTATAGATAGGTGGCATACCGGTGTGAAATATTTGCACCATAGCATACGATAGGAAAGGGGTTTTAAATTAGATCTTTGAAAACAATGTTCCTTGTGAATGGAAATGAGGCAAATGCCACACAATAACCCCCTAAATATTTCCTAACAAAGGTGTTGAGGCATTGGTTTCACTGTGGTTTTGGCGCGAAAAGATCGCGCGTGTGTCGATCGATATGGTCGTATTTTCGGTCAAGAAAGAAAAAGGCTGAGCTGTACCACTCGAACTTCAACAACTATTGGTTCTAGATGTAAATAATATCAAGCGAATACCCTCGTCTAGTGAATAGGAAGGTTTAGGAAGCGCCAGAAAGGTAAAGTAAAACTTTTTAGATACTTGCTGTTTTCAATGGAAAGTTGCTTTGCACTGCTCATCATGTTGGACTTTCTTAAAGACTTCTACAACTCGGTCAATTCGAATTCAAGTGTGTGTGATTTAAAAACTTATCAGTTAAAATTGGGAAAATCGCTTGAATTAGACCTTAGCTCAAGTAAAACCTTTTCCAACAAAAACATGCACACTGGAGAGATTTCCTTCCGCTCGGATTTGTGAACTTCGTTTTTTCGGCTCGAACATCTCCGTTTTTAGTATAGATTTCGAAGATTTCATACATTTCCTCCTTCCGGTCGGGTTTGAGAGCTTCGTTTTTTCGGCTCGAACTTCTCTGTTTTTAGTATAGATTTCGAAATAAATAGGCTGTCAAAGGACTGTTGTTTGTGAACTGAGTGTTTGTTTATTTATAAATGGCGCGCCGGGGCTTCGTGCAACGCGCCAAAACCTTTGAATGGGATATATTGTTCACTCCAAACTTTTTGGAAAAAACGACTTTTGCCTGGACATTACTGTGTTATTTGTGAGAGAATCGCGTAGGTTTGGACGTATTTGTTGCTTTCGGCAGCGAGAAATTGTTTATTTTTTGGTTTCTGTGGAAGACTTAAATTGGCGCCTTTGCGAACTCGATCTTCTCGCTTACGAAAACGCTTGAATTAGATATTCCGTCCACTTTATCGTTTTCGAATAAAATGTATCCTATAACACAGTTCCCCAAGTATGCAAGAAAATGGCGTGGTTTAGAAGTTCCGTGGTGCAGCCGTTTTTCCAGGCTGCTGGGCTAACAGTTTGACCTTGACCCGCCCAACATCACGTATTATATATAAGATACTAACATAATCATGAATTAAACGAATCTACACGAGATTCGACAGTGGTTTATTTTTAGGTACGACGTAATAAAAAATAGGCTTGAATCTTGATTATACAGTAATAAGGTAAAATAAACAGATCACATTTATCAAGGATTAGTATCTTACTGTTAAATTGACTTGATACGTTAAAGACAATATTGATAAGTATAACTGCTTCCTTCGAGTATTTCGTGTGATTGCGAGTCGTGGCAGTGGTACTCGTGTCGATAGACACAAAGTTCATAATAAGCTATAGCTCTTCAGGTGTACGATTGTAATAAATTAAATATTCTCACCTTAGAAGTACCGAATAAGTAACTCTCGCCTTCAGCCATGTCGTAAGACTCCCTATCCGGGTATTTAGCCACATAAAGACTGGCGAAAACGCGTTTTAAACTGACATAGACTTGAAGATCTTCCAAACCACGAATTCATGATCCGCCATTTTGGTTTCCTTATGAGTACGCAGTACTTCTATTCAGCGGTAACTCGCTGGAATCTAAATGGTGCGCATAACGTTGAGAGCTAATCCGCTGTACAGTAGATAAGAGGCTCGGGTTCCATTTCGAATGAAAATGGCTTGAATTTACTTGAAAAGTTTGTGAAATTCTACAAGCAAGAATGCGTTTTGCCCTAACCAGGCTACTGTTTTGCAACTCGAGAGGACAAAGGAGTGTTTTAGGGACTGTATTTGTATTCAGAGGGTACGCAAAGTCGAGTAAATCTGAAAATAATCAGAGCCCCCCTTGGCATGAAGAAGGCGATGATGAACACCCGGAGACTACGGACATTTTACACAAACTCCGCGCACGACACCATTACCATGGGACTACAGCTCAAAAGCCTGATGCACGTGATGTCATGGTGATTGAACCGTACCACAAATGGGGGCCACAGAGGTCTGGACATTTGATTGTAGACTTACATGCGGCAGGTACAAAACGCAGGTCACAGGTCACAAGTAGAACGAATCTACTTGTGACCTGTGATCTGTGACCTGCGTTCTATTTGTGACCTGTGACCTGCGTTTTGTACCTGCCGACTTACATGTACAGGGATGTCAACCCTAGGGAAAACAAATCTGGAGACCACCTTGAAATGAAAAAAATTCATGAAATTCTCCCAGGAGAAATACAGTAAATGGATGGCAGTCGTCTTGAATTTTTCCCAGGAGATGAAGCGAAATATCTTGAGACATTTTGGCAAAACCAGAAAAGTTGACGTCCTTGCTGTACCGCTATAAATTTGTTGCATCGGGACTCGCAATTTCAATGCATCAATTAATGTTGGCCTGTCAAACCTTATGAGCATAGCAGATTCTTTCCCTGTTTTGCCAAGTGCAGTTTGGTGGCTTTCCGTCATGTCATAACGGAGGATTAGGCCAAGTAAAAAATAAAACATGTTTATCGTCCGGAGCTTTCCAAAAAAGTGTCCATGCGGCCCTTTATATTTTTTATTTCTTTTTGCTCCTTGTTTTATTGGTTTATGCCATATTTTGTGTACAAAAGGACTACGACTGTTTCATAAACTATTCTTAAGGGCAATCTATGTTCATATAAAGCATTTCCATGCTCATTAAAGCCACATTTCAAAGCACTTTCTAACCGCTTGTGATGTTTGACCTAATTTTGGAGACAATTTGTGAAAATAATAAATAAAAGAAAAAAGGATGCGGCTCCAAAAAACGATGCGGGCGGGGATGATAACATGTATTCTTTTTACTTGGCCTTACTTACTATGTTCAGAGGGAAGCCATGCAAGTGCACAAAGGAGACATGGGAGGAATTGGATTGGCTCAGATGGTTTATCTGGCAGAACAGCAAAGCCAAAAATGAACAATTTATGTTTGAAAACATGGGCCCTTTTAGCAATAAATAGCAGATTTCCGTGGTTTATAATGTGAGAAACGCATAGGGATGCTGGAAAAACATGAGAAAAGTTTGAAACTCATGAGCCGTAGGCATCCCAAGTGCATTTATCACATTGTAAACCACAGAAATCTGCTTGTTTTTGCTTTTATCAAATAGCATTGCATCTGCTGTGTGTTTTATAATGTGAGAATGCACAGCTCTCGACCAATCAGAGTGTGTGTACTACCTTAGCTATTTTAGAAAATGCAATGGCTTTAACTGTAAATTATTCCATGATTCATGAGAAATTGCCACATCTCAGGGCCAGGTCATCTTGATGGAAGAGTGGCAGATATCAATGATAACTTGGACACCAAATTATTAATGTCAAAGAAAGTCTACTTGTCATAGGCCACTGCATTATCCTTCACTGTCCCTTGAAGTGAAAAGTCCCTCTGTGAAAGGCACTGCTAAAGGAGTCAACAAAGTTGCAGCAACAATGTTTCCTTGAATGGTTCTTGAGCTGACTAAACAAACAGTTTCTGACTCATGTAGCAGGGAACCATTATAGAAACATGTATACCCATAAAATGTTGCAGCGACAATAATGTTGCCTCATTTAGCCAGTACATTCCATACCATGCTCCAGGGAATTGAAGTACCTGTAACTTGGGAAGGCTGTACTGATTGAATGGACGAAACTAACAGTGATTTAAATGGATACACAAATGACTGGGCTGCTATCAACCTGGCTGAAAATTACTGTTTGTCTTTGCCCATCTGCTGCCTACTAGCCTGTCTGCCCATGTATCTGCCTGTTTGCTTGTCTATTCTCTATTTCACCATGTGTCTTATTTTGCTCCTTACATGTAGTACTGGGAAATTCAAGAAGGCTACTGCACAACACAGATTAGAAGAGGCCTGTGGTTTAGTGGAGGCCATCAGCAACTGGTCCGTCTCATCAAACAGTATTGAACCCCTTAGGAAAGTTGACAATAAAACATTCTTTGGTAAAGGGAAAACAGAAGAACTACAGGGAAGAATAAACCAAGCAAGACAGGAACAGGGCAACAATTTGAATTCTGTCTTTGTGGATGTTGGTAGATTGTCATCTCGGCAACATAAGGAGCTTGAGGCATTATGGAATGTCAAAGTCTTTGATAGATTTGGCATTGTGCTGCACATTTTCAAAGAAAGAGCCCAGACTGCAGAGGCTAAAATTCAAGTAGAGCTCGCAGAAATCCCATATATTAGGTATTTAATATGAATCATTTTAGCTAATAATGGTCCTCACAGTTGTGAGGAAGCTAGTATCTCACAAATTTATTATTTGATTACAGCTATTTTGATATTGCCATGTGGGTGTTTGGTAGCTAATTTACATTTTATATGTACCTTAACAACTGGGCATACCTGTCAACCCCAGACGTTCTGAAACATGGAGAACTCATAGGAACCATCTCATTTTCCCGAAACCTTTCCAAATCCCTTCCGAAAACGTCCAAACTCTCTCTAAATCTTTGCCAATGGCGTGGATGTTTAACTTTTTTGTACCTGACTATGAATCATAGAATATATTGTTGAAAAACCAGGAGATTTGATGCTTTAACCTGGAGACCAGGAGATTTGCTAAAAACCTGGAGACTCCCGGGAAAACCTGGAGAGTTGGCAGGTTATATGACTGAGCATCTTGGTCATCAAATGTTCACTGGCAAAGCAGAGATTTGACTGTCTATTTTTCCAATTTTGCATTTTCTTGAAGGTATGAAAATTATGTAGGGCCCTTTTTCTTGGCAGAGCTTATTTTTCTAAAGTCCTCTCATTGGGTTTACATGTATGTGATCTATGTTCAAAATAGGTCTAGACTTGTCGGTGATGATTCCATTGAATATGACCAACAACGAGGTGGAACACACTACATTGGTGGTGCAGGAGAAACACAACTTGAGAAGGAAAGGCGAGCCCTTACTGATAGAGAACTAAAGCTAAAGAAAAAATTGGAAGCCATGAAGAAACACAGAGACCATGTTCGCCATGAAAGGCATAAGAGACATGTACCTATCATCTCAGTAGTAGGGTACACAAATGCTGGTGAGAAATCATTTAATGATCCATTGAATGCATTATAATATTAATAACAGGATGTAGGAAATGAACATGAGGCTTGGGACAGGCAGATAGCAGATATGGTTGTGTTGGCAAAAAGATTGTGGGTAAACATTTCAAATCTTTTCCTCGTTTTCAAAAAGAGCATGTGCCCAATTCTTGCATTTCTGTAACATGGAAAGGAGACTGTAATCTACTCTTTTGGAGGCAATGGAAAGATAGTCATTGCTGCCATCTTGATGCGCAGAGGAAATGACCTGGAGAAAAGTGTTTGTGATAAAAAAGAACCTGCATGAAGGCTAGCAATAATTGTGAAAATTACAAATAATGTCTGTTGGCTTCTACTTTTGTTTCTTTCTTACCACCATGAATATAAAACTCCAGAGAGGGTGGTTGAAAATTATGAAAAGGAGGGAGGGTCAATTCTCCTTATTTCCCACGAGGGCATAAAGATAAAAATTCTACATTTTTCATTTGAAAATAAAGGGAAGGGGGTCCCTTGGCAAATCCCTCTTTGTTAGTGATATAGATTATGCAATAATCAATCATGCAATAATGTTAACGGTAATAAATTTATATTGTGTGGTCCCCCCTCCCCTCTACAGAATGGAATGGAATGGAATGGAATGGAATGAAATGGAATGGAGGGGTGGGGGTCACTTTTCGACACCCTTCCACTGGGATGGATATTTTCTGGACCACACATTGAGATATTTTCTTCCCTGACAGGTAAAACTACTCTCATCAAGGCTTTGACAGGGGACACTAAGATGCACCCTGATAATAAACTGTTTGCCACTCTGGATGTTACCGGCCACACTGGGAAGCTACCCAGTGGTATGCAAGCCATATTTGTGGACACAGTGGGATTCATATCTGATTTGCCACCAGAACTAGTGGAGTCATTTTCAGCAACACTGGAGGATCTAGTAGACTCGGTAAGAAAGATATCTAGTAGACTTGGTAAGAAAGATGCATTCAGTTGTGTTCATAGGATTTTCAGTGACTTTCATTATTGGTTTTTACTTCTCAACAAAATAGTATTTGAGGAAGGGGGCATTTTTTCCAGGGCTGGAAAATCCTAGGGGTGGGGGATTGAAAATGGCCCCCTGAAAAAGAGGAGTGGGGGTCCTCGTCAGTGGCCCTTGGGGACCAGTCATTATTTATGATGAGTACAGGCTGGATAAAAATTGTACGGGACCTGGTACACAATTTTTTGTCGAAAATTCTGCCAGGGCACAGAATTAATTTCAGACTCAATTTTTGATCAGTTACAGTCAAAGACCCTACCCTTAGCCTGCTCGCAGGCGTTGGAGCGTAGTTTTAGGTTGAGAAACGCGAGTTCGGGGGGGAGCCCTCCCCCTGATTTGTCACGTTTTGTCACAAATCCAAGATGGCGGCCAAGCGAAAGCAAACTCGCGTTTCTCAACCTAAAACTACGCTCCAACGCCTGCGAGCAGGCTACCCTACCCTAGGCTATATTTGCGAGTTTATGTTTTATTCCATTACCCCTCCTAAAATAGAGGTTTAAGAAAAGATCCTCCAGCCCTCTGGAATTTCCAGTGAAAACTACAGCAATTGTATGGGAAATAAAAGGACAGTCGAGGCCCCACCTGTCTGAAATGTACATTCCCTTCCAAGGGGAGGCTTGGTATGAATTTTTTCTGGAATCATACAATACCAGAATTGTGATGAACCTTAACACTCTTGTTTTCTGAAATTTCTTGAAGGATCTTGTAGTGCATGTACGAGATGTGTCCCACCCTGAACAAGAGTCTCAAAATGAGGATGTACATTCTGTGTTACAACAACTCAAACTGAGGCCTGCACTCATGAACACCATGATTAATGTCTACAATAAGATAGATAAGTGGTAAGGGGTCATTGCTTTGCACTTATTATATGGTAATGGGGGGAGGAGTAAACTAGAAAAATTAACACAATGTGATCCCCTAAGGGTAGCGATGGGTAAATCTGAGACTTGATGATACCCTCGTGTCAGAATCTGAGCCCGAGACTTTTGACAAATTTCACAATCAGGGTCCGAGGTTTAAGGTCGGTGGTTAGACTCATGCATAGTTATCATGTGTTATCCAGTGGTATCATCTGACAGTATCGTGCTTCGATTACAAGTAAAATAAATAAATAAAAATCGAGACTCCGAGACCGCGGTAGGAAAAATCTGAGACTCCGAGATGGCCAAAATTCTGAGAAAAACAAGACTCAGAGACATGCGAAAAAACGCTGAGATTCCGAGATTTTAAAATATTTTACCAAGACTTTCGATTTCCAATTCCCTCCATGGTGAGGGTATGGATTTTTTTATACAAAATGAGTTATACAAAATGTATTGCAATGGTTGTAATGATGTGAATGGAACCATGCTGAGAAACAATTGAGGTTTAAAAATCTTGGGAAGTTATCAAATATGTACTCATCATCATCAGTTTTTCCCATCTGGCACGGGATCGGCCCTAGGGCGCGGCTGCTTGGAGAACGGTGGAAATCTAATCTCCAACATCCACTCGAAATCGTCCTTTATCATCATCGTCTTAAGGGCCTGTTGTTTGCTGACCCCTAGCGTGTCTTCCACTTTCCTCCACGACCTTCGTTTGCCTTTGGTATAAGAGCATAAAATTATTTCTTTCTGTCTGCAACAGCTCCTTGGAACAACTCCCTCACAAAGGCTCCAATGACATCCAGATATCTGCTCTTAATGGCACTGGGATAGACAAACTAAGGAAAATGATTGAGGTTGGTGTCATGAAGTGTACTGGAAGGTTGATCAGGAAGGTTATTATACCACCAGATGGACCACAGCTAAGGTAAGAATCTTGGTAGGAATCAATCTGATAGTTCTGCTTTGTTGTGTAAATTACAAATTTTGATGTTCCCAGGTCAACATGCATGATAGGGGTGCTAGTTGTATTTTTGGGTTATAATCAGGTATTTAGGGTGTTTCTTATTTTTTTTTTTGGGGGGGGGGGGGGGGGGGGGGGGGGGGGGAGAGGGGGGAGGTGGGAGCAAGATAATGACTTTATGACAAGAGTGAAGGGCCAGATTACAGCAAATGTATGAGAGTTTCTGTAAAATTGGAGGCCAAGCACCCCCCTTGTCTGCTGCCCTTGAAGTGCTACAGTACTTTACAAATAGAGAAAAAGGACAAAACAGACAAGATTTGTGCCGACGTCTCGGACTCTTTACTTTCAGTCCTTCATCAGGGCGGTTTGTCCTTTCTTTCTATTTGTCGTCGATTTTATTGGGACATTGCATCCATTTTGGATCCAGATCCATGGCTGTTAGTGTTTTCAAAATTATTTCAAGCCTAACCGTACTTTACAAAATGTTGGTTAGTACTTTTTCATGTCCTGGATTTGATCCCTTTTTTGCAGCTGGCTTTATCGTGAGGCAACAGTACATGAAACAGTTGCTGATGAAGATGGATTTATCACTGCCACTGTAATTATAGACCAGGCAACTCACAACAGGTTTGAAAAGAAATTTGGAAAGGTGTTTCTCTATAAAGTGTCTAGATAGGGTATTCAAATGCATGGAGCTTATACCATGAGATTGTTTAGGTAGAGATTTAGATAATGTATAGTACTTTGTATGTTAAAGAGTATGAAGCAAGGAACTGATACAGTTTGGAATATTGTCTGTTCTTGTTTATTATAAAACGTCATTCAATCAACTACACACACATTTTAGAAAGCGGAAGAATTCACAGTCACTAGGGGCCTATCAAGTAGCTGGCAAGTTTTTGGTTGTAAGCCCATTCAAATCTTGGCAAGTTTCAGTGAGTAAGGGATTCAAGACCCTGGGGGTACTCAGGGAAAACATAACGTGAGGGGTGGGGGGTCCAACAGAGCTTTATTTTGCCAACCCCAAAAAGTCCACAGACCCAATATTATATAAACAAGCTAGCTAAACAATCATTATTTTTATTTGATCAAATTTAATCAAAAACTGAGACCAAAGATTCATAACCCAAAAGTTGTAAATTTTCAACCCAAAATTGTGTTCCCTCAATCAAACATCTAAAAGATTTCCTTTTGCATATTTGTCACAACCTCAGCACATCAAATTTCACTAAGATGAAGGATATTGCAGGATGTATGTCATGAACAGAACTGGAGTTTCAATCACATTATTTGGACAGTGCGCCGTTGTGCTGAATGATAATATGTGCTAGCTACAAAAAAGAACCATAAAAAACACATTCGATCTTAGCATATGGATCTATCTTGAATTACAAAATGCTTAACAGCACTTTTTTGTCCATCTCAGAGAGGGTTATGGTCCCCTCGAAATCCCTTCATCTTTGTCCTTAGAAACAGAATCCTTAAAAATTGTGAAGCCTGAAGGCCTATGCTTCAAAAACAGCTTTAGCAATAACACCTTTTCCTAGCTGCTCTAAAGCATCTTGATAGCTACTCAACTCAAATACAGAAACTCCAAGTTTTTCATAATCTAAATACTCATCTGCCATATCCCTTACAAGTTCTACAGCCTGTGGAAAGGTGAATGGATTGATTTGTGATGCAATGATCTTTAATTCTTTTCCAAAAAAATCATGAAGATTAAGTTTAATTTGGGAATCTTTGGGCAGCAACCAAATATTATCATCCGCCCTCCATGCGTCATCCATGGAATGGCTTTCTCTGCGCATGCAGGAGACCCTGTGCATTCAATGATGGCATCAAAGCCCCATCTATCATTCTTAGACTGAGCTGCTTCTTCTGCATCTGCTTGAATAGAATCTGGATGTAGAACTTTGAAGTTGAGGTTAAACCCATTGCTAAGGTACGCCTTTGCTCAGATAATTCAATGATGGTGACACGGCGGTACCCATGGAAATGAAGTATGCATAGCCATAGTAGTCCAATAATTCCTGCCCCGCACACAAGAATCTGGGAATCGGAGCTTAATGGCTGTAGTAGGTGGAACCCATGCAGAATACATGACACGGGCTCACAAAGTGCTGCCTGTCTCAGAGTGACTTGTGGTGGGACTGCATGGACACTAGAAGCAGGGGCATGAGTATATTGAGACCATCCTCCATTTCTCCAAAAAACCAATAGTTGACCGAATGCCTCCTGTCTCACAGAAATGAGGATTACCTCTGCGGCAAGGACGGCATGTGTTACAGTTGCTGTTAGGGTTGACAACAACACTGCAAAATGTGAAAAAATGACATTACTGCAAAATGAGTTGCATTGGGACCTGAAAAACTAAATTGAGGACAAAATATATATTTGATCAGTTGAGACATTTGCCACAGCTTATTTTCCATGCTGTGGAAATTGGCTGGGGAAGGGACGGGAAAGGCCCTCATCTTTTACTGAGCCTTTTAGTAAATGAAAGGATTTTAACAATTTTTGCATAAACTAGAAAGCGTGACGATTATAATACTCCCTCTTCTTTTAAAGAAAACATCCCTGTTTGCTCGGCCTTGCATATTGTTTCGTTTCTTGTCATGGATGGTGCAAGTTGCAGGGTGCAAGGTAGAGGGTACTATGGTGGCCCACAGGATGATACTAGATGATGTCGGATGCTCGATGTCACCAGATGTTAGATGCTAGATGGTAGATGTTAGATGCTAGAGGACAGATGTTAGATGTCAGATGTTAGATGCAATGCTACAATATGTACATGCCATATGCTAGATGTCAGATGCTAGATGTCAGATGCTATAGATGTCAGGTGCTAGACGTCAGATGCTAGACGTCAGATGTTACATGTCATATGCTAGATGTCAGATACTATAGATGTCAGATGCTATAGATGTCAGATGCTATAGACATCAGATGCTAGATGTCAGATGCTATAGATGTCAGATGCTATAGATGTCAGATGCTATAGATGTCAGATGCTATAGATGTCAGATGCTATAGATGTCAGATGCTATAGATGTCAGGTGCTAGACGTCAGATGCTAGACGTCAGATGCTAGATGTCATATGCTAGATGTCAGATGCTAGATGTCAGATGCTATAGATGTCAGATGCTATAGATGTCAGATGCTATAGATGTCAGATGCTATAGATGTCAGATGCTATAGATGTCAGTTGCTATAGATGTCAGATGCTAGATGTCAGATGCTAGATGTCAGATGCTAGATGTCAATTGCTAGATGCTAGATGCTAGATGTCAGATGCTATAGATGTCAAATGCTAGATGTCAGATGCTAGATGACAGATGCTAGATGACAGATGCTAGATGTTAGATGCAATGCTACAATATGTACATGCCATATGCTAGATGTCAGATGCTAGATGTCAGATGCTATAGATGTCAGGTGCTAGACGTCAGATGTTAGATGTCATATGCTAGATGTCAGATGCTATAGATGTCAGATGCTATAGATGTCAGATGCTATAGACATCAGATGCTAGATGTCAGATGCTATAGATGTCAGATGCTATAGATGTCAGATGCTATAGATGTCAGATGCTATAGATGTCAGATGCTATAGATGTCAGATGCTATAGATGTCAGATGCTATAGATGTCAGATGCTATAGATGTCAGGTGCTAGACGTCAGATGCTAGACGTCAGATGCTAGATGTCATATGCTAGATGTCAGATGCTAGATGTCAGATGCTATAGATGTCAGATGCTATAGATGTCAGATGCTATAGATGTCAGATGCTATAGATGTCAGATGCTATAGATGTCAGATGCTATAGATGTCAGATGCTAGATGTCAGATGCTAGATGTCAGATGCTAGATGTCAATTGCTAGATGCTAGATGTCAGATGCTATAGATGTCAAATGCTAGATGTCAGATGCTAGATTACAGATGCTAGATGACAGATGTCAGATGCTATAGATGTCAGATGCTATAGATGTCAGATGCTAGATGTCAGATGACAGATGCTAGATGTCAGATGCTAGATGTCAGATGCTAGATGTCAGATGCTAGATGACAGATGCTAGATGTCAGATGCTATAGATGTCAGATGCTAGATGTCAGATGCTATAGATGTCAGATGCTAGATGTCAGATGCTGTAGATGTCAGATGCTAGATGTCAAATGCTATAGATGTCAGATGCTAGATGTCAGATGCTAGATGTCAGATGCTATAGATGTCAGATGCTAGATGTCAGTTGCTAGATGTCAGATGCTAGATGACAGATGCTAGATGTCAGAAGCTAGATGTCAGTTGCTAGATGTTAGATGTCAGATGCTAGATGTCAGATGCCAGATGTCAGATGCTAGATGACAGATGCTATAGATGTCAGACGCGGCAATATTTCTCTCGAGTCCATATGTCACTCCTGATTCGCCAGTTGAAAAGCGCCCGTCTCTTATTTCATCTTCTGTCATCTCAAAGCGGAAATGTTGGACATTCGCATGCAAACCTTATCGGGGAACTTCACGGGCGGTCGTTATCGGGGCCGCCCGAATCAAGACTATAATTTCCAGACAAGTTCGCGTGTCTGGTAGTTCGTGTGATTCTCACGCAGCACTTACACGGAAAGTTTAGCACTGTTTAGTAACACAAAGAATATGTGAGGTCTTTCGAAGCCTGGATACTTTACGCATGTGTTTTAGGTAGTAAGGAAGGTTAAAAGAAGGTGACACAGCGATATAGAAACGCCAATAAGCACGAGGAAGGGCCGCAAATTTGTACGGCATGTGTATTTTTTTCGAATTGAAGAAACGCAAATTAACTTTTTTAACAATACCGATCCTGCACCCTCAGCAACTCACACCGTCTCGTTGTCATGGTGATAATGAATGAATTGTAGGCCTTTATCACAGGCAATATTGATCAATAATATCTAATAGTTATCAGAAATTCAATTATACACGAATTAGTAAAATTGCAATGATTGGTTAAGATTGCTTGAATACTGGCTGAGATGTATGGCCGGAAGAAGAAATGTATGGGCAAATACATCGAAACGAGGCTTGACGGGCATTGCCTCGACTTGAAGTATTTGCCCATACATTGTAAAAAATAAGCCAGAATACGAAGTTTTGAAAATTCATATCTCAGCCAGTTTTCAAGTAATTCTTTTGAAACTTTGCAGTTTTTACTAATACGGATGTGTAAAATTGAATACTTGATTCCATTTTCTAATAACTAGTATATATTATTAATCATTATAATATAGCTACGATATAACGCGCGCTATGATTGGTCCAAATCTATGCTCTATTACACCGATAAAGTGATGGTTCTCCCCTGCTATCATAAAAGCATTGGCGAGTGATTTTGAAACGTTCCGAGTGTCTCTCCCAACATCACAAAGTGCTCTATTGCGTCGATAAAGTCATAGAAAGTTGTGCTCTAATGTTTAAATAGAGCGGATTTCACATGACTGTCAAGACTTGTCATGTAATTGCGATTGCTTTGCGTTCTCATTGGCTACTCGTTTTTCTCAGCCAATCAAATTCTGTAATAAATACAATTGTGTAATTACTTAGTAATTAATTCGGCTTGCAATTGGCTGAGAAAAAACGCCATTTAGGAGCAAGTCGTGATTTCTCTCGATTCTGATTGGCTAGTGATTGCTCAATTGCAATTGTTTTCACAGTCGTTTGAAAACCGCTCTATTGCGTGATCGCGCTCCTCGTCATGTCCTGTCATGGCCAAGTTTGATGGAGAAGCGTTGTGAAAGCCTGAATCTGTATCTTGCCCCAGCTGGCAACAAAATATAATATTTTCCAAGCTTTGAACCAGACCGAATTATTCTGATTTAGACCAAAACCATTGGAATATTTATAAATCGCAAATTCTACTTCTTTGTGATGCATGTCAATGGTTAAATGCCCCTACACAATCCGATGTAAAGGCATTTTACCTTCAGACGAACCCTCAGTGAAGCTTGTCTATCATTTATGCACCCCCCACTTCGAAATCGAAATATTTCGACTGAATAACATGAATTGGGTAGGAATTGCGCATTTACTACTAGCATAATATTCCGGTCTTGAATATAAATAGTCCCCAGTTTTCCGGGAGTATTTCCCGCGCGTGATAACAATAGAAGGCAGGTTTTTAATTAGCCTATGCAAATACCTTAAGTAACTTGTGGTTTTCACTTACCGATCTCCGATAGAAACGTTGCGGACATCACTTCCAACATCGCTGACTACGCCTGAAAACTCGTGACCAAGTACAACACATTTTGCTGCTGTGAGTTCACCCGCAAGTATGTGAAGGTCTGTGCCACATACGCCCGAGTATGCTACCTTGATTATGACCTCGTCTGGATTTGACAAATGCGGTATAGGTCTGGTTATCATGGAGAGATTTCCATCCCATAGCTGTACAGAGTTGTTCATGGTAGATAGTAAATGGAGAGAAGAGGCAGAGAAGGAAGTGAGCGAGGATTTCCACTGCAATCTTGTGATCTTGAGAAATCCGCTCATTCCTCCGCTCTTGTGTTGTTGACAGCTGAAAGTAGGAGGGAGCCTAAAAATCTTGAGAAGTAGCCTGAGTTCTCACGGAAAAATAAAATTCCACCTGATAGTCAGGCTACTAGAGAAGTTATTGAATATTCTTTGGTATAAGAGCATAAGCTTGTTATAATTTCTTTTTGATTCTTTCTGTCTGCAGCATTTCCTTGGAACAACTCCCTCACAAAGTTTCTATTATGATGGGATTCAGATACTGTTTTGCTTTTCACGTGACGTCATCAAAATGCTAACTTCTAGACTAACGAATATACACTTTCATTCTTTGTTACAACTCTACAGAGTAGAGGGAGTCTGCACATAAAGTTTCAACACTTTCTAACAAATGGTCTCGGAGATATCGCGAGTTGATTTATGGCAAGCATCAACACCCTGGTCACGTATTTTGATCGTGCCGTATTTCGGACATTTCGCTCAATTTGTTCAGTGTTTACAATTTTGCAGGCTAGCATGTCATAATAGTTGATATCCTACCATTCCAATAAGATTTATATCGATATAGTTCGTAGAAATAGCCTTTAAGACAACTGGTAATTTGGGCTGCCATGTTGGTGTGGGGTTGGTGTTCATGCAGAACGATGCTCCATACATTACTGAACAAATTGGCGCGCATTCATTGGCCTATATTTAGGCCGGAAAACACCTAATTGATCTCATATTTTCAGAAGAAACATATTTTTATGTTCTCTTCAAGGTTTTGAAGGTTTTGTAGCGTATTTAGGGACCGGTCATCATTATATCGCCTGGGGGGAGGGGGGCAGAGGATTTTGGGTAATACAAGGTCAAAATGCAGTGATAAAACGTGATCCCCCCTCAGAGCAGTTGAACGTTTTACAGAGGGGATCGCATGTTTCTTTCGTTGCGAAATTTTGATAAACGCATTTCAAGCCTCGGAGAAAGTGTAGATGAACATTCCGTTTTTTTATGTATAGTAAACAAATCCTGTAGGTTTTTATTATTCATGCGCGCAATTGCGCGCCGAAATGACGAATTATTATTCATTTGCGTGAAGCGCGGCCCAAATGACGAATTTCTATGCCTGTAACGTCGAACTCACGCTTTACTCCTTTCGAACATAGTGGCTGCCCTCCAGGCCTATCACTGCAATTTTTGGTAGAGTTTGTTTTTCCTCGCCAAGATACACTTGTTCTTGTGAACGGTGCGAAGCCGAGTGTCTTCGTTGCGAGAGTTGCCAAAGACTATATTAGATGTTATTATTCAGCACATCGATGCACTGCCCAAATATGGTCATTGGAACGCCAATAGCTGTCTTCTGTACATGACAGCTATCCTGCGATATCCGTCTCTAGGGAAATATGATGTTTTGAGCTCGTAAATAATACATAGTCATAAAGTAAATAATAGTCATGTTTTTCGGGGTTTTTTGTGCTATCGATGTGCTGAATAATAAAACCATTATCCTGCTCGATTTTGCAGAATATCGTCTGATTTTAGCCAACTCGGGACTTCGTCCCTCGTCGGCTAAGTATCAGACGATATTCTGCGCAATCTCGCAGGATAATGGTTAATCGGGCACAATCCGGCGACATACATCGGGTTTTTGAAGCCTGTCCGCGGTAGATTCGAAAGTTAATTATAGTAGAGTCTGTTAAGGCCGATTTAGACTGTACGATTTTCGCCTACAACCATCGCATGCGACACGCTTGCGACATGACTTAGCTCGCAAGCGCATGTCGTAGAGGAGTTGTAGGGCTGATTTAGACTTTGCGATTCGAGTCGTATGCTGATGCGAGCATGTCGCATGCGATGATTGTAGGCGAAAATCGTACAGTCTAAAACGGCCTTTAAGGTGACTCATTCGAAATTCAAAATGCACCCAACTGTGTCTAGAGCGCAAATCTGCGTCGTCAAACTAACGGCTATAACCTTTGTGTCTTTTCCTCTATTGTTATAATTATTTTTTCAAATCCTACTTTAATGATGTATAAATATGCTACTGGGAACCGATCTTCTTGAAAACATTTTTAGAAGTCACAATCTAAATTTTTGTGAGGCCCTAATTTCATATTCCGGTCGTACTAGAAAAAAAATTTGCCGGTTTTTTTGGCTGAAATTCCAGGAATCGATTCCAGTTGTAGTGATCTCAAATCAAGCGAAGTTACAGAAAATTCGTCGGAACAGAAACGCGGTAATAAAATACCGTCAGTTATGGTCAACTGTGACCAAAATAGAACGCTGATTCTGCTTGGCTTGAATTGAATTTTAATAGTGCTCCGAAAACTCATTATTTTGGGCTCTTCCCTCGGCACTATGTTGTATAGTAATGTATTAAACTTTATCGAGGGTCCGATTTCAAATACCACGAACTACTAAAATGTTTGAACATTATCTACCGAGGAAAGAAATTGTGAAAGACCAATGAATTTGTTACCAGAATGTCGCATTAAAATGTGCCGTTATTAGGTATTATTTCTTGCTAAGATTTATATAGACGAGAAGTTTGTGGCATTGGTAAAACTTAGTAACCAGGTTTGACAATTATATTTGCTTATTTGGCATAGAAGAAAATTACAAAGTTACGACATTCGCCCTCTGGTTTTGCACGCAGATTTGAAGCTCTCTTGTTTATGAATGATAATGAAATCTGAAGTTTTTCCAGGGGGAGCTCATTAGGCCAAATCTAATCAATAGCAGTCACGCTCCGAAAATAGCAATTGTCTGTTAAGTCCCTATGGAACAAAAAAAGAGTCGACGATAAACGTTTTCTTTGTTCGATGATTAGAGTTGGCCTACTGTGTTCCCCCTGGCAAAATGCGAGATTTCATTACCATTCATAAACAAGACAGCTTCAAATCTGCGTGCATGACCAGAGGGCGACCGCCGTAACTTTAACAATTTTCTTCTATATCAAATAAGCACGCATGATGTTCAAACTTGCTTACTAAGTATTACCAATGCCTCGAGCTTCTCGTCTATATACATCTTAGCAATAAATAATACGTAATAACAACACATTTTAACTCGACATTCTTGTAATAAATTCATTGCGCTTTCACAATTTCTTTCCTCGGTAGATTCTTCGTTTGCAACTGACGTCACTAATACGTTCTGGTGGATGATTAACAAAAGATATGTAATCAGCGTCCATTGTGGTACCAGCAGTCATGCATTACGTGCATTGTCTTTTGATTCTCTAGAGATTGGTTGAAAACCAAGAATAATGTTCGAACATTTTAGTATTTCATGGTATTTACAATCTGACCTTCGGTAAAGTTTAATACATTACTATACAACATAGTGCCGGTGGAAGAGCCCAAAATAAAGAGTTTTCGGAGCACTATTAAAATTCATTTCAAGCCAAGCAGAATCAGCGTTCTAATTTGGCAATAGTTGACCATAACTGACGGTATTTTTATTACCGCGTTTCTGTTCCGACGAATTTTCTGTAACTTCACTTGATTTGAGATCACTACAACTGGAATCGATTCCTGGAATTTCAGCCAAAAAAACCGGCAATTTTTTTTCTAGTACGACCGGAATATGAAATTAGGGCCTCACAAAATTTAGATTGTGACTTCTAAAAATGTTTTCAAGAAGATCGGTTCCCAGTAGCATATTTATACATCATTAAAGTAGGATTTGAAACAATAATTATAACAATAGAGGAAAAGACACAAAAGTTATAGCCGTTAGTTTGACGACGCAGATTTGCGCTCTAGACACAGTTGGTGCATTTTGAATTTCGAATGAGTCACCTTAAGGGAAATAGGTAAAATCGTGCACTTCTGCGTAAAGGCGCCAAATTTGGACCAAATGTTCCTTAAGCCTGGTGCACACTTGCGACATAACGACATAAGAAAAATGTCACGCGAACAAAATTTAGTGGTTTCAAGAAGTTGAAGTCGTCAAAAAATAACATAAGATTGCTTTGGTGAAGTAATCTAATGAAGATCCATGGAAAATATTGATTGTTTCAATTACTTTCCCGTACTTTTTTCGTTGCAACATAACGTCCTTATGTCGTTATGTCGCTAGTGTGCACCAGGTTTTAGGTGAAATAAATCAGTTTTCGGGAGGGGTGCCATCATTTCGACCCAAGGGGGGTAGGGTAGGGGCAATTTTGTCTATTTCCTAATTTCCCAATATTTCCTTGGTATTAAAGGGTTATAGATAAACAAGACCATGACAATTCTTCCTGTATGGTGCCCTTCACATTGGACTAGGTGGGGGTGCAACAAATGTCCGGTAAGGGGGGGAAGGGGGAGTTTCGGGTCACATTTTCGTGCTACCCTCAGAGATCATGATTTCATCGTACAATCACAAAATTCGACATAAATGTTCCTTAGGTAACATTTAACAGTTTTCGGAAGGGGTGCCACAATTTTGGCCCAATGGGGGGAGGGTAGGGAGAATTTTATCCTTCACCTGATTTACCCTATATTTCAGTGGTATTAAAGAGTTATCAGTAAACAAATCCACGGTAATTCTTCATGAATGGTCCCCTTCATATTTGAGTAGATGGGGTGCTACAAACATTTGAAAAGGGGGAGGGGTGAGTAATGGATGAATTTTACATGCTATGCGCTTTTTAATTGCAATTTGATTGTACAGTTACCAAATCAGACATGAATGTTTCTTAGGCAACATCTAACAGTTTTTGGAAGGGGTGCCACAATTTCGGGCCAAGGGGGGGAGGGTAGGGACAATTTTGTACTTTACCTGATTATCCCTATATTTCAGCGGTATTAAAGAGTTATTGATAAACAACACCATGTCGATTCTTCATGAATGGTCCCTGCACATTTGACTAGATGGGGGTGCTACAAACATTTGTCGAGGGGAGAGGCGGGTGATGGGTGAAATTTACATGTTATGCTCTTTTAGTTGCAATTTCATTGCACAGTCACCAAATCTGATACGAATGTTCCTTAGGCAACATCTAACAGTTTTCAAAAGGGGTGCCACAATTTCGGCCTAAGGGGGGTAGGGTAGGGACAATTTTGGACTTTACCTGATTCTCCCTATATTTCAGAGGTATTAAAGAGTTATTGATAAAGAAAGCATGATAATTCTTCTTGAATGGTCCCCTTCACATTTGATTAGATGAGGGTGCTACAAACATTTGTCGCGGGGGAGAGGCGGGTTACGGGTGAAATTTACATTTTACATTGTTTTTTTATTATAATTTGATTGTACAGTCACCAAATCCGACATGAATATTCCCTTAGGCAACATCTATCAGTTTTAGAAAGGGGTGCTACAATTTTGGCCCAAGAGGGGAGGGGAGGGACAGTTTTGCCCATTGTGATTATCCTTACTTTTATTAAAGGTATTAAAGAGTTATCTATAAACAACAGCATAATAGTTAGTACGATTCTCTTCGCATTTGGCCAGATTGGATGCAGAGTATCGATTACTCTTTAATACCTCTGAAATATAGGGATAATCAGGTAAGGTACAAAATCGTCCCTACAGTCCCCCCTTGGGCCGAAATTGTGGCCCCCTTTCCAGAAACTGTTAGATATTGCCTAAGGAACATTCATGTCGGATTTGGTGACTGTACAATCAAATTGAAATTAAAAAGCGCATAGCATGTAAATTTCACCCATAACCCGCCTCTCCCCCGCGACAAATGTTTGTAGCACCCCCATCTAGTCAAATGTGAAGGGAACCATTCATGAAGAATCGACATGGTGTTGTCTTATCAATAACTCTTTAATACCGCTGAAATATAGGGATAATCAGGTAAAGTACAAAGTTGTCCCTACCCTCCCCCCTTGGCCCGAAATTGTGGCACCCTTTCCAAAAACTGTTAGATGTTGCCTAAGGAACATTCATGTCTGATTTCGTAACTGTACAATCAAATTGCAATTAAAAAGCGCATAGCATGTAAATTTCATCCATTACTCACCCCTCCCCCTTCTCAAATGTTTGTAGCACCCCATATAGTCAAATATGAAGGGGACCATTCATGAAGAATTACCGTGGATTTGTTTATTGATAACTCTTAAATACCGCTGAAATATAGGGTAAATCAGGTGATGGACAAAATTCTCCCTGCCCTCCCCCCATTGGGCCAAAAATGTGGCACCCCTTCCGAAAACTGTTAAATGTTACCTAAGGAACATTTATGTCGAATTTTGTGATTGTACGATGAAATTATGATCTCTGAGGGTAGCACGAAAATGTGACCCGAAACTCCCCCTTCCCCCCCTTGCCGGACATTTCTTGCACCCCCACCTAGTCCAATGTGAAGGGCACCATACAGGAAGAATTGTCATGGTCTTGTTTATCTAAAACCCTTTAATATCGAGGAAATATTGGCAGATTAGAAGATAGACAAAATTGCCCCTACCCTACCCCCCTTGGGTCGAAATGATGGCACCCCTCCCGAAAACTGATTTATTTCACCTAAGGAACATTTGGTCCAAATTTGGCGCCTTTACGCAGAAGTGCACGATTTTACCTATTTTTTCCCTTAACAGACTCTACTATTAGCCTAAATACAAAAGAAAAACGACCAAAACCGTACACATTGGCTGTGATATTGCTGAAATTTGTAAAAACGTAAGGCGCTACGAATTTGTTACTGTCGGGATTTTGGAATCGAAAGATCAGTTAGTAATTTCCGTGGTGTACATTTGCCGTAGCGTTAATAGCAACACAACTTTTTTAGGAATGTATTTCACGTATTGTGCAGTTTTTTATATGGGGAAAATATTCAGAGCTAATTCTTTCGGCGTTGAAGCGTTTTGGAAAAATCCTACGCAAGGGAAATGTTTCGTAAACATCTACAGAGCTTATTTGGCGTGTTTTTGTGTAAATTGAACGGATTTTTCTGCAACTTTTTTGAGATTTTTCATGTATGTGCGTTGATTTATTCTAATATCTTTCCCGCTTTGCTTTGAATCCGAATAATAATGACTCGCATTTCCCTCGAGACGGGTCTAACAAAAGAATCCAAGACAAAAAGAAAAGCCAAGAGTATTCAGGCTTTTGTTTAGGTAACGATCCTTTTGTTATGGCAAATAAAAGAGCTCGGAATCAATCGACAAGCTCACTCACGCAGCGCAGAGCGAAGTCATAGGATTTGTTTGGTTTGCTTGATGTCGCTTAGAACAATAGGATTGTGCCCGATTCTTTATGTGCGCGAGACCCGCCGAAATTTTTATTATGTATTGAGTGAAGAAAGTAGAAAAATGCAAATGATAAAGAAGTTGCTGGAATAACTACTTAGAAAATTTCTTGTGATCCCCCTTTTCAGCAGGGCTTCAGGTTTTGAGAGATCCCCCCTTTCGCTCGCCTTTTTACCCGCGCCTGCACCTTTTACTCGCGACCCGCGCGACCATAGACAGACTCCCAAACCCAGTGTGCCCGCCATAATCGAGTACCCCCGACCCCCCCAACCCCTATCACTTAGAATTTTCGTTTTTCTCCTGGCATTTTCGGAAGACTTTAATCCCTAAAATTTTCGCATCTTTCAATTGCGAAATGCGAACAGATACAAAATTTGTAGGGATTACCACTGTATGCATTGCTACGCGACCTCAAAATTCAATGTTGCGATGGGCGATTGGCGATTTTTAGCCGTCAATCAAACCAAAACGTTGGATTCGGCTAATTCAGCGGGCCGACACTGATTGCAAAATCGACCAAAATGGTTTAAGCTATCCATTGGTTTCCTTGACTCGAAGGTTTAACTTTCTAGTTCAAGATAATTGACATTACAATTTTCTTGCGTAAAATCGCCAATCGCCCAAACAGTGAATTTTGAGGTCGCGTAACAGTGCATACAGTGGTAAAAAGTCATTTGTATGCTCAGTGATGACTTATAATGTCATTTTTAGCAATTTTTTAAAACCTACCACACCCAAATCCTATTGTTTTATGCAGGTCTTGAACCCTGATGCAAAACCTATACTATTTAAAAGATGGTAGCGGCATTTGAACAATTTAGGGGAGTGTGGGGCTGAATGTAAGACCCGGTATAGGTCTTACATTCAAATGTAAGACCCGGTACAGGTCTTACATCCAAATGTAAAACCTGTACCGGGTCTTACATTAAGCTACACGCTCCTCTAAATTAATCAAATCACAACACAACCCTAGCACCAGAATTAAATAATTAGTCCCGCTCCCCAAAAATCAATTCTAAATTGTGCACTACTACTATTCTGTCTCAAAATTACACGAAAGTAAAACAATATCCATTGACTATCGTTGGGAAATTTAATGTAAACAATAAATCAATACAATGATCATGTTCAATTCCTCAGTTCAATTCTATTCAATACAAATTGTATTTCTTTCCTTTCCTTTTTCAAGAAAAAAAGTCAAATTGAAACTCACAAACATCGTCATTGCTTGTCATATTTCGCCGGTGCAGTAATATCCAGGAAACAAATTGCCCAATCTGAATTAAGAAAATGCAACATGTTAGGAATTATGTTTACAAAGCTACATTTAGAACAAAATAGAGCGAGAAACATTTATACTATGATTAGTCGAATTCACACTAGAGACGAGTTTCCTGTCTGAGACGAGTTTCTCGTCTTGAATGTTCTTTCCTGTTGTTCTGTGATCACGCCAAAAAAACTTTTTTGAAGGAGAACGTCTGGCGATAATAAGCCGACTAGAATTCACATAAGACAGGAAACTTTTCTGACGAGAAACTCGTCTCTATAGTGTGAATTCGGCTATTCACTTACGTACACCAGTTTTCTTGACTACAGAAACTGAAATTAAGCAAAAATGTACTTCAATCTCAAACATTGCGTATTTACCTGTCTTTATCCATCCCATGGACGATGTTGAACGTTCATCCCAAATTTTCCTGGCCATCTGGTTTACAAAATGCGCAACTATTCCGCAGACATGTTTACACGGCAAGCATTGAAGCAATCTGAAATTCAAATATCCCACTGCCAAGCCCCAGAAAAGGCGACTCGTGTTGCTCTGCTATTGGATAGAATTTCTATAGAACAAGACACTTTTGTTAACCTTTTGTTAACAAACCTTTTGTTCCTGCCATTTCTGACAATGGCACACAGAAAGCGATAAAACAGTGATAATGAGCTTTCCATAAAAACAATAGAATTTGGGTGTGGTAGGTACCTACCGTATGTAAACAAATTCAAAACTACGGAGTCGGTCTTGCATAGAAATTCAAAACCTCCAGCTCCTATGCAAGACCTCCTCCTATGTTTTGAACCTATATATAGACCCTTTTAATAAGTCCAGTCACGCATGTTTTCCGCGGATGACGTCAAATTTATTCTTTTCAATTTCTGGTCTACTGAACACATTTCAAAAGAATAAATTTGACGCCATTCACGGAAAATATGCGTGACTGGACATATTAAAAGAGGGTCTATATGTACCATTGCATCGCCCCTGGTTGGTGTCATGAAGTCTGGAGGGAGGATTTGCTTTGTTTTGTAAATTACAAATTTTTATGGCTTCCCATGTCAGGGGATTGTTATGCTACTGGCTGGAAGGAACCATGTGATGATGTGAAGCTTAAGTGTGAAAAATAGGCCCGCAATGCGTGCGTGTAGCTACTGTAGCTTTATTGAGCAGCCCTTCAGCGTTTCAACGCTAGTGACCTAATCCAACGCTTGTGGAATGAGTGAATGATCTTCACTTTCTATTCAACGTTCTTGAAATGAATGCCCACGCTTAGGGCCCAAAACAGCGATTTTGACGCAAGATTAGAAAGCTTTCCGGTCGCTTCGCTCCCTCCGAGCAATAAATTATCGCGCACTGACAATATTCTATCGCCAGGAAATCCGAGTGAAATGTGCGAGAGGAACACCTGGGCTGATTCCATCTTGCGTGATTCCCAAAGTTAAAAACGCGCGCTTTTAGCCAATCAGAATCGAGATAGTGAGTCTAATAAGTGTCAAGATAGGGTATTAAAATGCATGCAGTTTATATGAGATTCTTTAGGTAGAGATTTAGATAATGTATGCTACGGTATGCTTGTAGTACTCATTTTTATCATATAGACACGAGTGTTTTACTGGGAAATACGCCACTCGTAGATCTGATACGAAGCTACATCCGGGTCCTGAGTGACATATTTTCCATATCCTCACGTAAGGATATCGGTCAAAACAAAAGTGCTTGAAAATCAATTTGGAATATTTTTTCTGTTTTGTCTATACAATAAAAAGAAAATTACCGTCGATTTCATCTAAGCGAAAACACTTGAAAAGAAAAACGCCACTAATTAGGGGCGGTACTTCAAAGTTTTGATGTCTAAAACATACCTGCCAACCTTGGACAAGTGAAAACCGGGAGATAGGGGAAAGTGTTGTCATAACTTTGTCTCAACCCCCTCCCCCCCCCCCAAAAAAAAAACGTTGCTCGCTTAAATCTTGACGTTTTAATGCAGAAATTGACTAAGCGAGTCGATTTCCCGGGAGATTTACGGTGAAAGCCGGGAGACCGGGAGATTCGACTCAAAATCGGGAGTCTCCGCGTAAACCGGGAGAGTTGGCAGGTATGCTAAAATTAGACAGTTTGGCGCTTCAAACTTTGGCGTTTGGCGCATCAAACTTTGACATTTGCCAGGTTAAAAGCTTCAAGTGATTCAAACTTCGGTTTATAATTACGTCCAAAAGCATTTCTACGAATTATCATGTTTTCCCCGCCAAATCTGGCTCAAATTCTAACGGTTTGGTAAATTTACCGTAATGTTTACATGCCAAAACCACAAAGTTGGCGTGGCAGACGTCAAAGTTTCACGTGCAAAAACTTTGAGAACCGCCCCTAATTAGTGGCGGTTTTGTTTTCAAGTGTTTTCGCTTAGATGAAATCGACGGTACACGATTGCTTGAAGATATTAGTTTTATTTTCTCCTGTCAAAAACAATATTTTAATAATTCGCTGTGCTCATTCGTAAAATATTGTTCTTGCCACTCAAAAATAAAACTCATATCTTCGCGCCACCGTGTAATATCCTCTATGTGTTAAGCAAAGAACTGATACAGTTTGGAATATTGTCTGTTCTTCTTTATTATAAAACATCATTCAATCAATTACAATTAAGACCTACACATTCATTTTTAGAAAGTGGAAGAATTCACAGTCAACAGGGTCCTACAAGTAGCTGGCAAGTTTTGGGTTCTAAGCCCATTTGTAACTTGGCATGTTTGAGCGAGTAAGGGATTAAAGACCCACTGGGGGACTCAAGAAAAAACATGCCCAACCCAAAAAAATCCACAGGCACAGGAGGAGGTGTAAATTTTCAACCCCCAAAAATCTGTTGGACAACCCCCCCCCCCCCCCCCCCCCTGCGGTCATGTTTTTCCGGAGTACACCCCTAAAAAGTTTTTTTAATTATAATTTAACAAGACCAAAATGCGTCTCTCCCTCTCCTGAGTAACTCGACACTTGTAAACAAATCGAAGTGTGCCGCGGGTAAAAAACACTTTTCCCTGGATTTACGGACGTTCACCAAAAAAGGGGCTGCAAGCAGTCTAAGCTGCCAGTGAATTCATATTTCACTTTCTTAATTTTGAAAACACAAAATAACTTCACAGGAAAACAATGTTCAGATCTATTATTTCCAGAAACATAACATGTAAGCCAGAGCTTACTGGTCAGTCGCAGTATGCATAACAATCCAAAGGATTTATGAGAAGTTGCTCCCCAAATTAATTCTTTACTCTGGTGCCAGAACCTCACTACTTCTTATACCTACATCAAAATCATTAGCAATTTTTTGTGACCATACTAGCAGATATGGATCTAATCTTCAATTGAAAAATGCTCAGAGAGGGTTATGGTCCGCTTTAGACCCTTACATCTTTGTCCTTACAAACAGAATCCTTAAAAATATGTGAAGCCTGAAATAAGGCTATGCTTGAAATACAGCTTTAGCAACAACACCTTTTCCTAGCTGAACTAAAGCATCTTGATAGCTATTCAACTCAAATACAGAAACTCCAAGTTTTTCATAATCTAAATACTCATCTGCCATATCCCTTACAAGTTCTACAGCCTGTGGAAAGGTAAATGGATTGATTTGTGACCCAATGATCTTAAGTTCTTTGCGATAAATCTCATGAGGATTAAGTTTTATTTGGGAATCTTTGGGGCAGCAGCCAAACATTATCATCCGCCCTCCATGCGTCATCCATGGAATGGCTTTCTCTGCGCATGCAGGAGACCCTGTGCAATCAATGATGGCATCAAAGCCCCATCTATCATTCTTAGACTGAGCTGCTTCTTCTGCATCTGCTTGAATAGAATCTGGATGTAGAACTTTGAAGTTGAGGTTTAAACCCATTGCTAAGGTACGCCTTTGCTCAGATAATTCAATGATGGTGACACGGCGGTACCCATGGAAATGAAGTATGCATAGCCATAGTAGTCCAATAATACCTGCCCCGCACACAAGAATCTGGGAATCAGAGCTTAATGGCTGTAGTAGGTGGAACCCACGCAGAATACATGACACGGGCTCACAAAGTGCTGCCTGTCTCAGAGTGACTTGCGGTGGGACTGCATGGACACTAGAAGCAGGGGCATGAGTATACTGAGACCATCCTCCATTTTTCCAAATACCAATAGTTGACCGAATGCCTCCTGTCTCACAGAAATGAGGATTACCTCTGCGGCAAGGACGGCATGTGTTACAGTTGCTGTTAGGGTTGACAACAACACTGCAAAATGTGAAAAAAAAAAGACATTGTGTGTTTCCAAAAAATATCCATGCCCCCCCTACGGAAGGGATTGGAAATTCCAGAGGGGTGGGGGGGGGGGTCAATTTACCTGATCTTTTCCATACAAACACTGTATTTTTCTTCGGAAATTCCAGAGGGGAGGGGGGTCATTTCTCAACACCCTTCCGTGGGGGGGGGGGGGGGGGGGGTATGGATATTTTTTGGAAACACACATTACTGCAAAATGAGTTGCATTTGGACCTGAAAAACTAAGGGGGTGTTCACATGAGAGAGGGTCCCCTACCTAGTAGGGTTTCCCTTCTCCTTTGTATTACACGGTTTGGGGGGTCAACAGCTAGTGGGGTCAACTATTGTTTACATAAGCCCATGTGAACGCACCAAGTAGGGATAACCCTAGCTAGATCGAGGGCTAAGTTTGAGGGTTCTCGGGTTACATTGTGAGCGGAAAATACAGCATGGCTGCTTTATGCTATAAATCTGGGGAATATTTCTGTAAACATCAACTGGAAAAGTACCCTGGAAACCAGAGGCTCGAGGTCCAAAGAATTAAAATTTTCGAGCGTAGCGAGAAAATTTTAGGCAAGGTCGAGCGCAGCGAGACTTTGCCACGAGGAGCGAAGCGACTAGCCTCTGGGGGCGTCTGGTACGATTCTCGGTTGACGGTTATCCAATTAGCGTGACGGGAAAAACCGGTTTTCCGTCACGTGCTTGCGCCTGTCGTGACAGCTGTCAAAAAGTGTGTTTACATTTAGTTCGCGCCACGTTCGAGCCACGATAGTTTTTTAGAATTTTAGTACACTCGAGATGTTTTTTGTCGGCGATGAAAAGGACGCCTATAAAGTACGCTACAAGTAGATCAACAGATATTTGCCGAATTTGTAGATGCAATCCATCTATTCTTGGTAGAGGGAAATGCAATATCTTCACTGGAAAAGTTTCCTTGGAAAACAAACTTGCTGAACGCCTCGCAAAGGTATTGGATGAGCCGGTGAAACGAAGTGACAAAATTTCTTCGATTATTTGTTATAAATGCAAAAGAGACGCTGAAAAGTTCGAGGGCTATCTAAAAGCAATCGAAACAGACCTCAACGATTTCAGGCAGAGATATAAGGAATCAGTAGGAATACAAGAGAGCGAAAAAGATACAGAGGATCGGCGAGTCAAGAGATGTTTGTTGTCACCGTCGGTGAATTCCCCAACGTCTTCTGAACGCGCCAGTAAAAAGCTAAAGTGGTCGAAACTAAAGAAAGTGACTCTCCCCAACTTTAGTTTTGAGCCAGATCTACCCATTCATGATGAGCTGTTCGAAACTACTAAAGTAGAGGTAAATTTATGTCAGCTTAAATCTCTAAACATGCCTGTGAAGGTGACAAGATTCTTGTGAGCAAATTCTCACACATTGAATTAGCGCGCAGTTCGTGATTATTCATTAAAAAGTTCGTTTTGACATTTATTTCAGATCCGAATTGATTACCCTTCCGGTCAAATAAAGAAAGAGATCACAGAACCTTGGAATCTAAAGTTGTACGGTATATTAGCAAAGGTGAATTGCCGTCGGCAGTGCGCTGTCTTGTCAAGGACGAGAAAACGCAAGATATCGCTGC
This sequence comes from Scolanthus callimorphus, assembly GCA_033964015.1. NCBI lineage: Eukaryota > Metazoa > Cnidaria > Anthozoa > Actiniaria > Edwardsiidae > Scolanthus > Scolanthus callimorphus. The sequence goes on from JAWWUD010000165.1 coordinate 73,130, forward strand.
GGCTTCTTTTGAGAAAATTGTCCAAGCTGAATCCAGGAATTTGTGTAGTACGAAAGAGCCTTCAATATTTGCGAGATCGGCGCCGGAAGACCAAATAAATCTGACAGATATCGCAGTGAACAATGAGCTGAAATGTAAGGCACCAAATCTTCATCGTTTCCTGAAGGCTGCAGCACTAAACGAGCGCTCTACGCAGAGGGCGTCGAAGAAAAGTGAACGACTGGAGCGTTCCATCCCCGCAGTAAGTTTGGCCTCGTCAGTGCTACTGAGAGCGAGATGCCCGTCCATGTCTGCATATGCATACAGGCTTTCCACTCTTCTTTGGCATGGTGGAATCGACAAAAAGGTAAAAGCTTAATATTATAATTTAACAAAATACGATCATGTTTTGATAAAACCTACCCTGGAAACCAGGGGCTCGAGGTCCGAAGAAATTATCATTTTCCCCATCATGGTGTAGATACCCGAAAAATATAGAACATTTTGTTAGCAGCAAATAAAATCTTCATACATACGCAATACTCGAGAAATCAAGCTACGGCTAAATTCGTTTTTGAACCTTTTTTCGCATTCCGGTCTCTCGAAAAAGTGGCAAAACTATGTGTTTGATATTTTTTCCAGGACCTTTTATTTGAGTTTCCCGAGAAACAACAACACAAACGCGAAAGGGCAGAGTTTCAGCCTCTGGTCCCCAGGGTACTGGAAAAGGTGATAAATCCTGAATCTGAGGACTCTAGTCCACAGGAGAGTCCTGGCGAGTTCTCAGAGGCCTTAATTCAGTTGATTCCAGAATCGCTGCTAACAATCGACAGAATAGAAGATTCTGTTGTGACCAAACTTCCTCCTCAAGGAAAACAAGCAAATGAAAAGCGCCCCCCTCAAAATTCAGTGTAAAGAAGGCATAGAATACTCCTGGGCATCGGAAAAAGTTGAGGATCTTTTAAGGGGGCAGGTCAAAACACTTGCCCCAGATAGGGACCCAATTTGGGGGTGGGGGGGTGCAGGCAGCTGCCTACCAACCTAAACAGAGAGGGGGTAACTGTATGCGACAGCTATCAAAATATAGGTAGGGGGTACCTTTATGCGACGACAGCTATCAAATATGGGTAGCGGGTCTGTATTCGACAGCTATCAAATATGGGTAGGGAGTACCTGAATGCGACAGCTATCAAATATGGGTAGAGGGTACCTGCATGCGACAGCTATCAAATATGGGTAAGAGGGTCCCCGTGTACGACAGCTATCAAATATGGATAGGGAGTACCTGTACGTGACAGCTATCAAATATGTGTAGGAAGTACCTGTATGCGACAGCTATCAAATATGAGTAGGGAGTACCTGAATGCGACAGCTATCAAATATGGGTAGGAGGGTCCCCATGTATGACAGCTATCAAATATGGGTAGCGGGTACCTGTATTCGACAGCTATCAAATATGGGTAGAGGGTACCTGCATGCGACAGCTATCAAATATGGGTAAGAGGGTCCCCGTGTACGACAGCTATCAAATATGGATAGGGAGTACCTGTACGTGACAGCTATCAAATATGTGTAGGAAGTACCTGTATGCGACAGCTATCAAATATGAGTAGGGAGTACCTGAATGCGACAGCTATCAAATATGGGTAGGAGGGTCCCCATGTATGACAGCTATCAAATATGGGTAGCGGGTACCTGTATGCGACAGCTATCAAATATGGGTAGGAGGGTCCCCGTGTACGACAGCTATCAAATATGGGTAGCGGGTACCTGTATGCGACAGCTATCAAATATGGGTAGGAGGGTCCCAGTGTACGACAGCTATCGTATGAGAGTCATGAAGTATGGTGGGGGGGGGGGGTGCATGTGTGCGGCAGCCATCAAAGTATGATATGGGTAGGGGGTTTACGATAGCTATCAAATACGGGTAGGGGAGGCGACATTTTGTCTAGTAGACAAGCCGTGCAAAATCCCACATAAACCCTGAAAACGTGATCTTCGCAACCCAAAACGGCGTTCAGCTACACTATCCGAAATGAATTTATTCGTGAGACAGTTGTGACGTGCAGGACATGGGAGCAATCATAACATTTTATTCTGCATCATAGCTGTCAACTCACCCGCATTGCGGGTGTCGTCACCTGCATAATGATTGTGAAAATGTTCATACGATTTTTTCAGACATTTTCTTTATTTATCTGCCACGTGATGGAGAATCTCAAGATTTGACGAGGCTGTGTTGACATTTAGGCTGCATGTAATAATTACTAATTTGAATAATGACATTACAAAAGTTGCCCGACAAATTTTAGCTATGAGTATTTTGCTAGTGCAAATTTATGTTCACTAGCGGCTTCTGATAAACTGAAAATCCTTATTACACCTAAACCTACTAAAGGTAAACCTGTTATATTTTTGTAGTAGACTTCTTGTGATTTTCACCGAGGCTAGTACTGGGTGTCTTCTGCAGATAGCAGGGTTTATTATTCAGCACATCGATGCACTGCCCAAATATGGTCACTGAATGCCAATAGCTGTCTTCTGTACATGACAGATATCCTGCGATATTCGTCGTCTGAGGGAAATATGATGTGTTCAGCTCGTAATAATACACAAACGTAATGTTCGCTCAGGGATGTTTGTGCTATTGATGTGCTGAATAAAACCATTATCCTGCTCGATTTTGCAGCATATCGTCTGATTTTAGCCAACTCGGGACTTCGTCCCTCGTCGACTAAGTATCAGACGATAGTCTGCGCAATCTCGAAGGATAATGGTTAATTATATATATACTAGAAGTTTCTAACAGAAAGTGAAGTGCTCGCGGCAATAGAGAATGTGCCTCCTCTGTAGAAATCATCAGAAGAGCAATATCCAAGGCAAATGATTTCTTTTGTCATCTTGTTTAATACCGATTTGTCATGATGTCCATATATGACCACTGGTAGCTAAAAATATGATCATCTTTTGCTCAAAATTTATAAATTTTATCACTCAAAGATCTCCAAATGGCATAATATTGTCAGTATGTAATAATGAGGTGACTGAATAGGAAATAAACATTCACTTGGTGTGCTAAAAAACAACAGTAATTTGCCAGAAATTCAGACCAAAAATGGAGATGCAACAAATTACAAAAATACAGAAAAAAACTGATAAACAAAATTTTCTTAATTTCAGAAATAGCTTTTAATTTAATTTTCTTATACCTTAGATTAATACAGACCCTACCAGTAATATTATTCGATTTATCCCTCAGATTTTCTTGTTATATTATTCACAAATAATGTGCTTACAATTGCAATCACTTAGCAGTTTCTTTGGCTAGCTAGTTTTAACTCTATCTTATTTTTTTAGTTATAACATTGCTGGAATTATATTCTTTGGATGAGTCTACAGAAAGAAAAGGAAAAACTCAAAACTTAGCACACATAAATAACATCACTCAATCAATCAAGTTTATTTCTAAAATCCATTTATTTCAAGTACCCATGGGAATTGTCTTGTTCCTCTTAGGCCTAGTTTCCATATAGTCTTATCTGTCGTATCAGTCAACCGTGAAACAAAAGAATAATTCCAATGTCCATTGTTTCACTGTCGACTGATATGACAGATAAGACTATATGGAAACCAAGCCTAAAGTAAGCAAATCTTCGTGAAATGGTCGTAAAACATACTCCCTATTAATAATGAGATGAACAAATGCAGACCAAAGAAAGAACAAACCAGTTTGACTCATAATACAACCATCAAATTTATTTCAGAATTCAAGGTGAACAGAACTATAGGTTAACTTTAACAGAAAAAATACCTGAAGTCTTGCGTAAACTTTCTTGAAACTGCCAAACAACCAAGCAATTTGCCCCTGGCATTTGCAATAGTAGTACCATTTGTCATGATTGTAATTCCATTGTAGTAGTGACATGTTCCGCATGGTGTTTATCTCATACATACAGTCAAGTGGAGTGCAAATGCAATAGACTGTTTAGTACAATTGTCACAACCATTGTATGGAGTTTCCACAGATCTCAAAATTATTTAAAGCCTTAGGATGTTTAGAGGTTGATCGTGTTGTTATATTAATTTGAAACAATCCAGTATGAATTCTGTTTCAATGATTGTATCAGGAATCAGCTATAAGGTTAGATAACTGTTGTCTGCTTGTCGCTGCTTGTATACCATCTATTGTAATCACAACCTTCCTGCATAATATGCTTGTCTTGCTTGGCATTCATTATGAAAAGGGAAGGTCAGTCCTATGCCTATGGAGAGAAAGCGAAATGGGCTATGCCATAAAAAATTTTTACCCCCCGGGTTGAGGACCAAGGAATTCTTCAGGGTAGGAGCTCGAAGGTTGAAAGAATTATTTGGGGTAGCAGTGATTAAGAGACTAAAGAATTCTTGGGGGTCAAGGCCTGAAAATGCAAAATTCTTGGGGGTGACTGTAAAATTCTTGGGGGTAACTGCTGAAAATTAGTCAAAATTAAAGAATTCTTCGGGGTGAGCACATGAACTAAAGAATTCTTTGGGGTAATCGTATTTAGTAGGTCCTCAACTCGGGGGTACAATTTTTTTATGGCATAGCCCAATGTGCTTTGGTTGCCGTGGAATCTATCGTTGAACCACAGCAAAAACTCCGGGACAAAAGGTCAAGTGGTATAAAATATAATAACGGGAGTTTAAAATTGCAAGTGAAAGAAACGAAGAACCTACTTAAAACAAAAGTCCGCTTTCGGGGCTTGAGAGAACAGTTTTTAAGTCGAATAACCAGAGTTTACCATCGCGTAGCCGCCGCAGCCGCCATCTTGAAAATGTGACCCCCCGCTGAGGCAACCCCAGCTGATATCGATTGGATATCGATTATCCCATTGTTCCAGTCATCCAGACGAAAAATCTCAACGCTGCACGGATATCATCTTGCAGCTATCCCAGAATGCTCTGCGCGCGTTAGGACTTGAAAAGATTAGTATGCTCGCTCGCTAACGCTCGCTCGCAATTATATTTCTGTAGTTCTTTTCCTGGCTGACAAAAAACATCTCAGTACTAAAAGTCTTGAAACTATCGTAGCTCGAATGTGGCGCAAAATCTAAATGTAAACACACTTTTGACAGTTGTCACGACAGGCGCAAGCACGTGACGGAAAGCCGGTTTTTCCCGACACGCAAATTGGATAACTGTCAACCGGGAATAGTACCAGACGCCTCCATCGAGCTTCTGGTTTTCCAGGTACTGTATGCATTCTACGCGACTTCAAAATTCAATGTTGCGATTGGCGATTTTCACGGATTTCCAGCCGTCAATCTAACCAAAACGCTGGATTCGGCCTTTTCAGTGGTCGAACTTGATTGCCATATCAACCCAAATGGTTTTAAGTTATCCTTTGTCTTCCTTGCCTATCGCTTTTGTATGAGAGCCGGATGCGTGTAGGTTTGGTATGCTTTTGTCAAAGGAATTTCACTTAGAACGATCTGATTGGTTAAAAGATCTGTCAGCGGAGCGTCAATAACCGCTTAGATGCTGATGTACATAGACCGTGACGCGTTATCCATTTCACATTCTTGTAGTGATTTCGCTCTTCCTTCTCCGCGAAGAGAGCAACATTCTGTAGTTACATAGAATGCTTGCAGCCCCTTCTTCGGCGAACGTCCGTAAATCGAGGAAGTGTTTTTTTTTTTACCAGCAGCGCACTTCGACTTCTGTTTACGGTGTTTACATTTACACGCATCAGGCTCTCATCACAATCATGATTGCCATGATTGTCATTTAGCTGTCGGCGATTTCATTCAGGGATTATTCACAGTTCAGGGTGAGAATGATGTCTCTGACAGAAAAAGTGTCCGCAGTACCGTTCGGTAGCCTGCGTAGCAAGCGTTCCCGATACATTTTCAGGACGAGAAACTCGGGCGAGATTTGGGCCGCGCAGAAAATGAAGGGGCTCGCTCGCACCATTTTCGCGCGGCCAAAAGCTCTGTTTCTCGGCTTTCTTTTCCCTAAAAACACACGGGAACGCTTGCTACGCAGGTTATTCTTTCAGCGTTTTCCCCCCGTGGCGCGTGGGTGAAAAAAAAAACATTTCCCTGGATTTACGGACGTTCGCCGAAGAAGGGGCTGCAAGCAGTCTACATTCGCAGAGTTTACTCAACAAAATGGCGGCGGAAACCGTGGTATGGCCTATTTTGTCGAGGTGTTGGAATTATATTTGAACAGGACAACGCAATGATTTCCAGTCGGGTTTTAACCGTTTTTTTTTTCGAGCAATCAGAGCCCCCTTTTCTCCGTTTCTAGCCTGCGTAGCAAGCGTTCCCTTGCATGGAGCTTTCAGGAAGAGAAACTTGGGAGAAATTTGTGGCGCGCAAAAAATGAAGACGGGGGGCGGGAGCTAGTAAGGAAAGATACTCCCCCTTGGGATCCCCGTCAAGAATCTACTGACTCTCTCCCAGAATCTCTCGAATGCTCCGCAAAGTCACGAGCTGTTCGCTCGTTTGATTGACGGAAGCCAGACAGCTGTTTGTTGGTTGACGTAGAGTTCGCACAATTATGAAAATCGCAGTAAATGACTGCAAGAACGACAACGATCGAACGTGATGACTTTGAATAACGATTGCACTGAAAATTCGTAAACAAACCCGGCCGTCGCCGCGAATACCGCCACAAATCTCTAGATTCTCTATTACTACTACAGATTGCTGCAAACGCACTGAAAGTTGTCCAAAACTGCAGTTGTGCAAGACTGAATCAATGACTACAACCAATGTCGCCGCGGAATATGTCTTATCTTCTTTTCGCACGCTAAAATTATTGTTTGTGTTCGAGTTTTAAAATATCTTCGGCTAGAAATGGATAAAATCTACCCGTGTTTGAACTCGATTGATGTGTCACAGGAAAGACTTTGTGATCCGTAAGATAATTGTGTGCTGCGGGAAACCGCCATATGCCGTCTTGGGAAAGGATATTTTCAGATAAAGGAGCACATGGGATCCATTGCGAAATGGCGGAGAGAACATGACAACCTTCTCTATACCTCTGTGCGTCTCGCTCATCAAATTTGACAACTGCTAATGATATCTTTCAGCTAGGTGTCAGAGTACAAAGGACTTTTGCAGCTCAACAAAATTTGGGGGCGAAAGGAGCTCTACGAAATTTGTAATCGGCTTCTTTGAACTTTGGTGAAACGCCAAAATAAACTTTGGTGAAACGCCAAAATATTGGGTCTCTGTAAAACAACGACCGGACCTCGGCGGACGGGATACTTTTTTTTCCTTAAAATATTTTTTTCTACATTCGTCCAAAAAAAAAAGAAAACATCTTTCATAAAAAAATATTTCATTTTACTGAAGAAGGTATTGTCTGTTAGACGGGTCACCTTTCCAGCCGCCTGTCCCGTTGCGTGACTCGCTCGCAAAACATCCGTATCCCACGTCCAGCGTCTAGAAGTCTAACCGGGAGAGCGAGACCCTTTGCTGCTCTTGCATGAGCGGTACTTTTTTTTGTGGGAGAATGATTTTCTGTGGCGCGCGGCTACAAAAAACGTAGAATTCCTTATCTCCACACTAGCAATTTCAGCTGTCAGTTCGCGAAAAATGGTATGCGAGCAGTACTTTTCTAGTGGCTGTTTCCTGTTTGTAGCAAGAAAAAACAACCGGTTTGCACAAACAACCCGAGCTGTCAGTTCACCCTGGGCAATTGTAACATTGTGCACTCTTTACTATCATGAAATAACACCGGTTGCACAAACAACCGAGCTGTCAGTTTACCTTCTCGAGACGAACAAATCGTCTCAATTTGTTCGTCTGTTTGGCCGTCTAGGAAGACGATTTTTAATAGACGATTTGTCTACACGAACAAATCGTCTATAAAAGAAGTCCGACCTAAATTCACACTAGACGTACAGACGATGTGTTCGTCTTCTAGTGTGAAAACCACCATTGTCTACTGCAGAAGTGAAATCTAGATGAGTCATATAGCAGTCATATAAAGCTTGTTTTTCTTGTTTATTCTTCCTTTTGTTGCGAAAAGGAGAAAGCCAGTCGGTTCAATTGGCTCTAACGCGGCAAGAGAACGTTTGAAACTGGCCTAAAGTCTACGATGCTAGCGCCGTAGTCAGAAAAAAATGACTGAGGTTCAAAGTATATCATTTTCTGCTATTTATTTTGATTGTTATTTTCCCCATAATGTTAAAAAGGTTAATAATGAAGAACATTACACAATTACACCCAAAGGCTTATTCCGGGCCTTACGCGACGGTATGTGTTCTGCGAGCGAGTCACGCAACGGGACAGGCGGCTGGAAGGGTGACCCGTCTAACAGACAATACCTTCTGCAGTAAAATGAAAGATTTTTTATGAAAGATATTTTTTTTATTTTTTGAACGAATGTAGAAAAAAAAAAATTAAAGGAAATTAATTTATCCTGTCCGCCGAGGTCCGGTCCTCATTTTACAGAGACCCAAAAATATTTGACAAAATTTGGTAATGGCGTTCGCACTTGTATCAGGCTCCCGATGACAGATATTTTGCAAAACAAATACCAAATTCGCGCAGTGCGAACGGGACCTTGTTGTATTGACCCTTGACCTACTGTTAGTCATTAACTGGACACAGAATTCGGTTTTTATACGCAAGATAGTACTTCAATTATTTCTGTTCTTAGAGGCTTTGATCATTTGTAAGAACGAAATATTTTTTTAAGTTGCTTCTTTTCCTCACCTTCTGTTAAAAACATTCAGTGAAATATTGTGTTGTTGTGCTGGTCAAGCTTAATCGCATTTCATTTCCAGTTAATCCCCCTTGGAGTCATGCCGCGCGCATTCTAGAGAGAATCGTCCCTGAGACGTAGAAATCATATTTTTGACACCTTGCCTTAAATGGCAGATTATTCCTTGTTATAAAATTCAATGTTGTATAATCCCAAACTTCGCAGTTTTGCGCTTGTTCTGAGCTTTGGTTTTAACGAGCGCAAACTTGAGCACAATTTAATCCAATTTACTATGTCTAGTAGCTTTGGCAAAAGATCCATATTTGGGGAGAAATATTGGCTACAAAAGACTGCTGGGTGGCTAAAATTGAATTACGCAGACATCTCTTGCCTGCTGGAGGAAATGCGGCCATCAGAATAGAAAATTCGTGAAGGAAGGAAGCTATTTCAAAAAGATGATGAACTAGTGCGCGTAGATCTCAGTTCTGTCTCTGAAACTTTCTGATTTCGAAGAAATATCGACCGTAACGTCGATATTGAATGATTCTAACATCAGAAGCGAAATGCTGGCCTCAGATAGCGAATTTTGTTTTTCTATCGCAGCTTAACGTAGTTCTGGAAGACATTTTCCGACTTTAAACTCTATAAACTTTGTGTAGATTTGATGTATCGATGTGAAAAATCGTCATCCAAACCCGGCTGGATATTAGTTGATTTTAAATCGGTAAGGTCCCGTTCGCACTATTTCTAAATTTTAGCAAATTTTGTCGAGCGCTACCAAAGTTCAAAGAAGCCGGCTACTTTACTCTTTCACGGCCTCCAATTTTTGTCTAGGCGTGAAAACCTTTTGTTTCTTTGGCAGCTAGCTCACACTCATCTCTCGCGCTTGTCAAGTCTGATCGTCAACAGACGGGGGGTCAAATAAAGAGGTCTCAGTCGTATCACAGATATAGAACGGACCTCGTGCTTCTTTCTCGCAAGATTTATTTTCTCGCGAACCCTTGGCTACAATCCATATAACTACTTTACTGGATCCCAAATGTTTCCTGTTATAACCGCCTGTCAACGAATTTCCTCTTGATTGAAAATTGTTGGTAGTTTTCGCTAGCAGTGCGAACGCATCGAACAAATCTTGTTTCGACAAAATTTAGAGTTCAGACAAATTTTGCCAAAGGCCAAATTGACTTTTTGTAAGCAGTGCGAACGGGACCTTATACGGCAATTTGACTTTGTTGATTGGTTACTTATTAACTTATTCATAATTCGAGCGGGGTTGGATAGATTTTTTCGTTTTTGCGCATAAAATGTTATGGCAACCCTCTTTAACTGAAAAAAGGGGGTTGCTATGGGAACCCCTAAAGCAAACTAGGGCATGGTACTACGACCAAGTGTAGTGAAGGAAAGTCTTTGACTGAAAATGTGCCGAAAATGTCGTTTTCTCTAAAAGCTGCACAAAAGATGTTTATTCCAAATAGCACCCAATGGACCCTTACTAGTACATAAGTACCTTAATACATTTAGGCAAGCTTGTTTATCCCAATACTAAAAGGCGATTGCAAATAATTTGAGATTGCTTTTACTTCAACAATTATGTGAAATATCCCCAACCCAGGCAATATTTAATACTCTTTTGCTGATTCCAAATTTCTGCTTTTATAAAAATAAATCAATAATATAGTATGAATACTATTTGAAATTGAGTTATTTTAGCAGGCTTTGGTGTAATACGTCACATTTTCCCGCGCAATAAAGTGGGATGCAAACAGATGCAAAAGTGAATTACAGGAAGCATTTGTAGCTGCTCTCTAAAGGGCAACGGAGTCGGAAGAGGGGAAGGGGGACAGATAGGTGTTGTTGCTATTTTAGTTTCAATGGATTTTTGGGCATGGGGTGGGGATAACGGGGTGGGGGGGGGGGGAGACATGTGCCGTCACATGACTTGTTGTAACGGGATCAACAGGAAAGCGAATTCATACGATGGAGGTGGGGGTAGAAATGTGCCGTCGCTAGTGTATGTGTAATGGGTCCTTAATGTCAGTTCATGAATTCGTGAACCATATGATGGGGGTGGGGATAGCAATGTGCCGTCGCTAGTGTATGTGTAATGGGTCCTTAATGTCAGTTAATAAATTCACGAAATAATACGATGGGGGTGGGGGTAGAAATGTGCCGTCGCTAGTGTATGTGTAATGGGTCCTTAATGTCAGTTCATGAATTCGTGAACCATATGATGGGGGTGGGGATAGCAATGTGCCGTCGCTAGTGATTTTCGAATGGGTCCTTAATGTCAGTTAATGAATTCACGAAATAATATGATGGGGGTGAGGGTAGAAATATGCCATCGCCACTGCTTGTGTAATGGGTCCTTAATATGGGTAGTTAATTAGTTGTGAGGGGGAGGGGGTGAATATGTGCCGTTATCAGAGTTTGCAGATTGGGTCTCTAGGTCGTGTTATTGATAGAAAACAATACATCATAGAAAGAAAATATATAAATATTGGGTCTCTAGTCCATGATGGAAATGGAGGGAGGGGTACCTTAGCGGTGCCGTCACATCATTAGAGGGGGTGGGGTGGTACCAGGCGGTGACCGTTACCTCTCTGGCCCAAATTGGGTCCCTATCTGGGGCATGTGTTTTGACCTGCTCCCTAAAGGACCTAAGGGAATTAGAGTTAGCCCTCCCTGCTAGGGACAACAACTCACGTGAACCGGCGCTATCTTTTGACCCTATCAGGTAACGTGCTCCTATCAAACGAAAACAGTCCATGTGAACCGGCGGTTTCTTTAACCCTACTAGGTAGGGTGCCCCTAGCAGCACTCTATTTTCATGTGAACAGCCCCTAAATTGAGGACAACCAGAAAATATCCATCCCCCTCCCACAGAAGGGTGTTGAAAAGTGACCCCTCCCCTCTGGAGTTTCCAAAGGAAAATACAGTATTTGTATGGAGGGGGGATGGATATTTTTTGGAACCACACTTGATCAGTTGAAACATTTGCCACGCTTATTTTCCATGCTGTGGAAATTGGATGGGGAAGGGACAGGGAATGCCCTCCTGTTTATCCTTGTTGTAAATGAAAGGATTTTAAAACAATGTTTGCATAAAGAAAGCGTGACGATTAGTAATATTCCCTCTTCTTTTAAAAACGTTCATGTTTGCTTGACCTTGCATATTGTTTCGTTCCTCGTTGTCATAGGTTTTAAAGGTGATAATGAATGAATTGTTCTCCGTCGCTTCTATTTGCCGTATCATGGAGAAGTGTTGTGAAAGCCTGAATCTGTAATGAGAAGCCTTTATGACGCCCCAGCTGGCAACAAAATACAATAATTTCCAAGCTTTCAACAAGGAAAATTATTTTTATCTGGTTTTGACCAAAACCATGGAATATTTTTAAATCGCAAATTCTATTTCTTTATGATACATGTCAATGGTGAAATACCCCTACACAAAGTAAATAATCCCAAGTAAAGGCATTTTACCTTCAGACGAACTCTGTTTTACAGTATAAAACCTATAAATTGAATTCATTGAAGCTTGTCTATCATTTATGCAGCCCCCACTTCGAAATCGAAATATCCTGAATAACATTAATTGGGTAGGAATTGCGCATTTACTTGCATAACATTCGTCGGTCTTGAATATAAATAGTCCCCAGCAAAGTACTGTTAGTTTTCCGGGGATATTCCGTGCGCGCGATACAGTAGGAGACAGATTTGGTAATCCTTGCACGCGGCCGCTTGAGTATATAACTTTGGTTTTCACTTACCGATCTCCGATAGAAACGTTGCGGACATCACTTCCAACATCGCTGACTACGCCTGAAAACTCGTGACCAAGTACAACACATTTTGCTGCTGGGAATTCACCCGCAAGTATGTGTAGGTCTGTGCCACATACGCCCGAGTATGCTACCTTGATTATGACCTCGTCTGGATTTGACAAATGCGGTATAGGTCTGGTTATCATAGAGAGATTTCCATCCCATAGCTGTACAGAGTTGTTCATGGTGTAAATAGTAAAGGGAGAGAAGAGGATTGAGAAGGAAGGGGGCGTGAGGATATTCCTCTGAAATCTTATGTTCTTGAGAAATCCTGCCTAACTCGTTCCTCAGCTCTTGTGTTGTTGACAGCTGAGAGTGTAGGAGGGAGCCTGGGCAGCTGAAACTTACACGTAGAGAAATTTAGAGAAATTCGATTTCCTATTTTTTTACTCTCTCGCACTATCTTAGTATCACAGCGGTTTACAATTTTGTAGTTTCTATATCCTTTTCCTGACTTTCTGTCCGAAATATTGTCGGATATATTACATAAATGCATTCTGATAAATGTTGATATAACGCCCCTCCCTCCCCTCCCCCGCTCTAAATATTCACGACCTGACAGTCACGTGAGATGTTCTGAAAGTTCTTTTCGAGTCAGCGTTGAGTCGTCAGGTTTTACTAGGCGATCTCCTCCGGCAAAATGAACGAGAAAACTTTATGGCAGGGTTTTCTAGATACAGTAGAGCCCCATTTACCAGAATACCTTCATTGGAATGAAATATGCGTAAGATATGATGAGTTCTTGAGCTATATTTGCCTGACTGAGTGAGTCTCTCAGACATCAACAGTTGTTCACGCTGATTTCGTTTTGTTCTAGTGGCAGTTTGTTGTTTATCTGGCCGAAGCAAGAAGGCACATTCATAGATGGACTCGTGGAATGGAAGCCTGGGAGGTTTGTTATCTGTTCCTATCAAGTTGAAAGCAATCGCTTCTTTTATTTCATTCGTATTTTCCCTCGATCCTATCACACATCAACGTGATACATCGGACACGAAATTGGAATTTGACCTTGTGTTTTTTGTGTTGTGACATAACGCAACTTTTCCGCAGTAAATGCATGTCATTATCTTTCTATACGGTTTCAGCTGTATTGTAGAAAGATATTTGTACTGCAAATTAAGACCAATTAATCTGCGGAAATGGAAAATAAGCTTGCGTGTGTAAACCGTCTCTTTTATAGTTAGTTTACAGTTTTCCCGTGCATGAAACGGTTATGCAATAACTTATGCTTATGGCAGAGACATTGATTACGGAATAATCTTCTCCCTTGTCTTGGAGAATATTATTTTAGAACGGTATATCCTTGACTATCGTACCCCATAGACTACTAGCCCTCAATATTATTGCAAAGTAGATTAAACAGAGATATTTGTGCCTGAAGATTCCATCTGTTGGAGTCCTTGTAGACACCACAACTCCCGGGGGGGGGGGGGGGGGGGGGGGGGGGTTACTTGGATATAAAAATGACAGGGTGGTCCGACAAATTTTTGGGGGTATAAAATTTGTAGTAAAAGTATTTTTTTGGGTTGGAAATTCTGCCAGGTATTTTTGGGGTGTTGAAAATGCAGGTATTTTTGGGGGATTGAAACTTTGACAGGCTAGTTGATGATCAAGATATACTGCCTTGAAGCTATTTGGGGGAAACATAATGGGATAGGCCAGAAGCTCTTAAGTAGGAGCATGCATCCTACATATTGGGTGGGTCTCACATGTGTTGTAAAGCTTGCGTTATGTTTAGAAACAGTTGCACGGGTAAAATTTACCAATCCTTCCTTACATCACAGGCTTACCATTCTGGGGGAGTGTGACTTCGGGTCACGCTCTCCTGGTTGAGTTTGTAATGTGACTCCCTCGGTGGTTAGATCAACGATCGGCTCACAAGTTGATAGTAAAAAGCATCTCGTAATCTTCTCCTTAAACACAAAATGTCCTATAATAAAGGTTAGAGTAAACGATAATTGTCTTGTGTTTATCCTCATATCGATATCAGCGAGAAATATAAAGGTTCTGGGGTCTACACGGCATTCCTCTATCGTTTGCCGGCGTGGAGTTTTGGCAGAGGTGACCGAAAAAAGTGGACTTTTCGGGTACAAATAATTTAGTTACGAGCCTGAAACTCGCCTGGAACATAGATCAATGATCGCTCGATCGAGCTGTGGTAAGTGTTTCGTGAGATTTTCTGTGAATAAGAATTCCGAGCGCTTGATTGACTTGATGGTGATTTTGTTCCACGCGAGAGTTGCTGGTCTTTACTCCTTCTCTCCTCTCTCCCCTCGCTACCCACCTCTAAACAACGCCCTCAAAATACCCCAAAATACCTCAAAATACCTTTATATTTCTCGCTGATTTCGATATGAGGACAAACACAAGACAATTATCGTTTACTCTAACCTTTATTATAGGACATTTTGTGTTTCAGGAGAAGATTACGAGATGCTTTTTACTATCAACTTGCGAGCCGATCGTTGATCACCTAACCACCGAGGGAGTCACATTACAAACTCAACCAGGAGAGCGTGACCCAAAGTCACACTCCCCAGAATGGTAGCCTGTACTTACATTTGATGTCATGCCTTATCAAAAATTCAGATGGAGCTCCGCTTTTAGCCTGTGGCTAAATCTATATTGACTTGCAGTTCTTTTCGAGATGGAAAACCGGGTGAAAATGTAATCTCCTTGCATGGTTTCTGGTTGTACAAGTTGAGTAAGGCTTCAGACTATTACCCAAAACAGCAGACATCAAGGAAAATTACTTGAAAACAATCTAAATGACTCAAGGACAGCAGGAAAGAACCACAGCCCCGCCGCTTCTTCTCACGGTTCTCGCACAGCAAAAGTTCATGACAGACAATTTATGCATTACAGCTGTGAACTCTCGAGATCCATTTCCAACTGTCAAACTGCTTTCTGGCTTCTGTCAATCAAACTTTGAAACTCTTGGGAATACATAGAATTCAGTTATTCGCAATCCTAGTGAAATTCCCCAACACAGAGCATCCTTTACTATCTTTTTCCAAACAAATGGCGTAACTTATGGTAGGCTAAGAGAGTTTGATTGACGGAAGCCAGAACGCCATTGGAAGTGAAAATGAAAGTTTGTCAAAAACTTTACAGGAGTCCGGAAAAACTGAACACATACAACTCAGTAAGCCGGGACTATGTACTTTTTCAATTCCTAAGTGGACATGGACTAATTTAGTTTCTTCTTTTTGTTTTCATTTGTGTGAAATTATTTTTTGATGCACGAAATGTGTCAAGTTTGTTTTTTGTTTGCGAGTACTGGAGTAGTTAGTAGCGTTGGACTTGTACTTGAACTACTTGAATGAAGCACGACTTTGAAAGAGTTGATCAGGCGTTTATTAAAAAAGGTATACTTTAGAAACAGAAGTTTATTGCCTACATTCTATAAACTATTTGAAAACAAAATGAATGGTCATGGTACCAGTGCGAAAGGTGTAGTCACTGCACGATGGCACTCGATCTGCGAATCAATAGGAAACAGCGAGCGTTGTCTAAAATTGTCATCCAATACAACTGCTTTGATTTCATGAAATACATGGCAGTCGAGACTGATGGCATCTGCTTCACAACCAGTCAGTCTGAGGGCAGATGTTCCTCTTGTAGCCTACTGCTTTGGTCTTTTTATTTGCCTATTCATTTGCTGTTCGCTAACAATCATAACAATTTTTAACTCTTTGTGGATATGTATGGCTGCTAGCTTGACACTTCATTGTGTGCTTTGCTATGTGTTGCATCCTGGCTCTACACACTAGAGTATAAATATTTGCATCTTTGGCAAAAAAGGGATAAAGTAAAAGGAAACGCTAAACTAGAAATTAAGCCATTCTTATCGTCTCAAAGGAAGATTTCACATTTCGTGCGCCTGCTGCATGTTTATATGTGATTTGTTTACTTCTCTCTGATTGGCTCTATTTTTCACGCAAAGGTCTAAAATAGCCCAAGCTATTAAACACATGTGAGAACCACCCATTAGGGGATGCATGCTCCTACTTATGAGTTTCTGGATTAGCATCATTTGTATGCTTGTGTTAAATAGCCTTTTTAGGCTTAAAAAGTTGAGTATTTTTTTTGGTATAAAATTTATGGCTCAGGTATTTTTTAGGTATGAAATTTGGAGTTCTGTCGGACCACACCCCCCCCCCAAAAAAAAACGAGGGTTGCCGCAGTTTACTGTGATGCATAGTAAAAGGAATTTGTTTGTTTGTTTCCAGAGCAGACCTAGAGTTTTCTAAAACATGGCCATGAATGTCCGGAAAAGATCTTAAAAATTTCATCATATATCTGTGATTTGTACATAGTACCTCTCTACTAGCATGCCATACACCGAATTCATAATTCACTTTTTCCAGATAAAGATGAACAAGACTTTTATTTCAGTCAAAAATTATGCTCTTCAAGAGAAAAATTCAGACTACAAATGTTCTGAAAACTTCGTACCATTTCATTAAATATTGACAGAATTAAAGGAGCTTAAAGAGCCCTAGTCAGCCACTCCTTTGTTATTGTTTTCAGTCGCTATCAGACAACGAATTACGTGTAGAAATCTTGAAATAGTCTTCTAAAAACAGAGTTTTATAAATCATTTATCGAATTCAATCGAAAATATTGCACTACATAGAATAGAATAGAATAGAAACTTTATTAAAATGTCAATAAAACCACCTAGCTGGGGAGAAATCTCCCTTACTAATACGGGGACATTATAAACAGAAAAATATTAAATAAATAAATAGATAAATACTAATAATTGATAAAAGCTATATAAGATAGATACTAAGAATTGGTAAAAACTATATACAATAATATTACTAAATCATGTTTACGATAAAATATGGCTATGTACAATAAAAATTACTTTAAGAAGAGCACAGGCCGCAACTCCTACATCCATCATCGATAAGTTTGCTTAAGTCAAGTTCTCTAATATATTTTTTAAAACAGTTTAGTGATGCTACGTCTCTATATTTCTTGGGGAGTTTGCTCCATAACTTTGGGCCTAAAAATCTAAGAGAATGTTTACCGTAAGTTACAGAATTAAATCTTGGTAATGTGAAGTCGGATTGCCTTAGGTTGTAACCATTAGAATGTCTGCTAAAAATGTCGCATATATAAGTGGGGCAAAGCTTGTGCTTAACCTTATACATAAGAGTGCAGAGGTCTTGCAAGCGCCTATTTAGTAGTGTAGGTAAGACGGCCTTGCCCAACAGTTTCTCGTAGCTTGAGTTGTTGTCCTTAAAAACAGCTCTAAGGCCTCTTTCTTGTAGTCTTTCAAGTTTACGCGTATCACTGGCCTTACAGAAATGCCATACTAAGTGACAGTATGTTAAATACGGCAAAATTGCACTTTTAAAAAGTACTAATTTACACTCCATAGGAATTAGATTTCTTAATCTCATTAGAACGCCTATTCGTTGGCTAGTTTTCCTACAAACAGAGTCTATGTGTTTAGAGAAATTGAGATCAGAGTCTAAAGTCACGCCTAGTAATTCAAGATTTTCTGCTGTTCTAATTTCCTCCCCGTTAACATAAATATTGCTGTTATTCAGATCAGCCGATGGAAATGGATGCTTTCTCTATCTCGGTATGTTGCTAGGCTGACAAAATGGAGGCTGACAGAGGCACTTTAAACATACAGAGATTTGTATGGAATTTTTGCTAGAAGGCTTGTTTTGGTGTATTTAGACTACTTCAGATGCTTATATCTCGTCCATTATTCACTGGTTTCAGTTCAACTCAACACATCTTTTAGAAGTCATCAAGTGCTATAGCTTTTAATAATTTTCCTTTCAAAATCTCTAATAGGTTTAAGTTTTCAGTCCTTATGCAAATGAGAAGCGGCCATTATTGAATAAGGTCTATGGGATATTCCACCAAGAAATACAAAAAAAATTGGCAGTCCTGAGGCAGGGCTGCAAATTGCACCTGTGGGGGTCACTTCTTGTGTAACTCGCTGGCGCAAGTTCAATTTTTGCGACTAACATTTTAGAAAATGCAACTAGAATTTTGAAACTTGTCAAAAAATTTCGACTGGCCTTTTTTTTAATTTACAGCTCTGTGAGGGGAAGGGAGGGAGAGAGGATGAGTGCTGTGATTGTGTGGTTACAGAAATTATCCATACCCCCCCTACGGAAGGGCATTGGAAATTCTGGAGGGGTGGGCGGGTCAATTTACCTGATCATTTCCATACAAATACTGTATTTTTCCTTGGAAATTCCAGAGGGGTGGAGGGGTCACTTTCCAACACCCTTCCGTGGAGGGGGTATGGATATTTTCTGGAACCACACATTGATGGAAAATATGAGGCTAATGTCAAAGTATCTTATATCATTTGTAAATTTTCCCCTGTGGTGGGCATGGATTACTAATTGAATTCCACATCATTTTACCTTCCTGTTGACACTCATATTAACGCTGCTGTCCTTACAGATTGTGGTCAATACTGTCAGTATATGCTTTGGTGTGTGGCTTTTGACTGAGATTTTACGTTGGCTGTTTTGGTGGGTCTTCATGCAAGATGAAGGTATAAATAAAATGATGTTCTTAATTTTTAGATTTAATCTAATATTACTGTTCCTTGAAGTTTAGAACCAACATTCTATTTCCTGTAGCAGCCAAGTGTGGCTCCATAACTGTAATTATTTTCTCAACAGGATTCATAGTGAGAATGAAGAAGGGCTTTTTCAAAACATTACGCCGTCTACCAATAATCAAAGATAAGGTAATGTTTCTGTTTTTACCATGACTAGAGAGGGTATCTTTTCTTTCTTTTTATAATAGGCAAGTACTATAATTCTATTACTGGTGTTTGATTTTGATTGCAGATTGCAACCAAAATGCAAGAATCTTTAGATGACATGGAGAGGTTAGCATTTCCAATGAAGGAAGGGCAAAAGTATGTCGTAAAGGTTAGTTTAAGTCACCTGGGTCCTTAATAATAATGCCCTCTGTTTTATTTATGGTACATTGTGATATGTTACCCATGTATAACATCAGATTTTATTTTTGTTTTCAGCTTCCAGCCAAAGGCCTTCCCCAGGTAAAAACAAATCTACACAGGTTCTGTAATATTGTCATCAGGATTCCATAATTCTAGCAAATATGTACAAAATTATTCTTTTAGTGATATGTACATTGTAATTTTCTACTTTTCTTTTCAGAGTGAATTATTAAAAGAACTAGATAACTACAAAAAGATGAGTAAGTTGGTTCATCATAGTTAATGGTGTGGAATGGTTGGGAAGCCCGGCAAACTTCAAAGGGTCAACAAAGTAGCATGGGCTGGTTGCTGAGAGGGGCTATCACGTGATATTGAGGGGGGCAGAGAGGAGGGGGCATCCTTACTTGCTTCTGCGCGTACGCACTGAGCAGTTTAAGAGCTCTTTCATTAATCGTTGCCTTTTTTCCTACTTGTAATTAATTATTGTATATTGTAAATTTCCACGTCTGTCTGGAGATATTATTGAATAAAGACTATTATTATTATTATTATTATTGACCCTCCACAATCTTATTCCTCTGAAAAAGTGAACAAAGAGATTAATGCAATAACAGGGTGTCAGGTTTCCTAAACATTCCCCTCTATAAACTATGGTTGGTTCTACAGCATTATGTTCTTTTCTATTTACTGTGATTTTGCTTAGCCTGACAGAGAAAATAGGCCCTCATAACTGGTGTAGCCTCTAAAGGCAGCCACTGGCATGTCATTCATTTCACACCAGCAGCCGCATAGGAGGCTAGACTGGTGTTAAGACAAGAAATCTTGAATGAAAGTTTGAGCATACTTGAAAGCCTAAAATCATATGGTATTATATTATAATAGACCACAAATGAAGACAATAATTTTTTTGAATTTTGAATACCAGAGGGTATGTACGCCTCCTGGAAAGTCCTTGATTTGAATTCCTATCCTGAATGTCCTTGAATATCCTGGAAATTTGAGCAACGCCTGCAAAGTAACAGGAAGATATGCTTAATTAATGTAGATACTCTATTTTAAAAACTTGTTAGTGCTGACCATGAAAAACTCCTGGAAATATCCTTTAAATGTTTTGAGAAATCTCCTTCAAACACCTGGATTTATAAAATTGTCGAGGCGTACGAACCCCCTGTCTGATGTCACCTACATTTCTGCTTCTTACATGTACACTGTAGCCTTCCACCATGTACAGCAGATCTATGGTACTCCTGTAGGATTTTGATTACCTCTTCATTACAGACAATCATTAATCACACTGTTGTGCCCAATTCCACCAACATGTTAGGGTTCCATGTACTAATACTATTCCGCAACATGTTGGGTAGGGTTCCATGGACTAATACTATGGTATAACAATTTTATTTTTTCCTTGTTCATTAAACTGTGCTGTTTGTTTTTTAAAACAGTGGAAATAGACTGGAAAGGGGGTAGAGTCTCTGGTGCTGTATATTGTGGTAGCGATGACCTTACAGATGTTCTTCTTAAGGTAAATCTAATAAATATGATTGTATACTAATGCTTAATATATTGTACTGTATACCAATTTCATGTCATTTTCTTTCGGGAAAGATTATGAAGGTTTGCCTTTACCAGTAGTATAAGTGTGCAGCAGAATACATGTCATGTCATAAAATATTTTGCCAACTAGTACAGCAATACTTCCATTGCTGATAGCTTTTTGGACCCAAGAAAGATCTTTTACCAGTATATGGTGCTCAGGTTAAATTAGTGACTCTAACGTTTCCCCCGCAACCTTACTCAATATTTGCATTTTAGATAAACCCTCAAGTTCCTGTCCACTCATGAAGAATTCGCTGTTTCCAGAATCATGACATACAGTACCTGACTTCTATCTTATGCAGGTTTATTCCAAGTTTGCATGGACAAATCCACTTCATCCAGATCTATTTCCTGACAGTGAGTATAAATTTGTTTTGTTTGCATGTATCAGGGACGTGTGAAGAGATGGACTGGCAACTGAATATATTAATGAATTATCGCGCATCAATGTTCGTTTCGCTTCAAGGGTAATTGAGTTTTTGTTAATCCGGAATCACCTAGGCAACTCTTCACACGTCCCTGCATGTATTAAGTATCATCTGCATGTATCATCTGTATCAAGTATCATCTTTTTTAATGCATTCACATTGAAGTTTAACCCATTTCATGTATTGTTTTAGTTAGAAAAATGGAGGCGGAAGTAGTGAGAATGGTCTTGACAATGTTCCATGGAGGAAAAGATACTTGTGGCACAGTATGTAAAGCTCATGAGTATTATACAGAAACATATAAGTGAGTTGAAACGTGTAACAGACGAATGAATCTGATGTGACAACCTGCGAACAACTCGCGATCAATAAACACCATATTTGGAAAACAATGTCCTTGCATGCAGCCAATCAAAATTCAGATGTGACTTTTCACTGCACAACGGCAGGCTTCGGTGCTCGTTTTGCAAAGCTACATTCTGATTCATCGATGATTGCAGATTTTTGGAAGGCTTACCTGCTTTTCTACGAGATTTCCTGCTGGAAAACCAATTAACTTTGTAAGAAGAACTTCCAAGCTCAACCATAATGCATAAATTTCTCAGAAGGACAAAAATAACTCAGGAATTGAGCATATTTTGCAAAGTAAACTCACACCACTCTGAGTTTCGGGACTTCAAGAAAAAGAAGTTGGCCAAGCAGAGTTTTTATGGCTAGGAACCAGAACGGGAGAAATGAATTTCAACGTCGGCTGGATTCTGTTGATCGAAAAGGAACTAATTTACACGCAGGAACGAAGGAGAAAAACAGCGCGGCTATTTGCAAGGGATCCGTTCTTGAAACAACAAACACAGAAGAAGGGACATTAGACTGTAGTTCTCCAGTGCTCTTAGTTATAAACTTCAAGATATGTTGTCGTTGAATTTGTACTGGAAAATGAGATGTCAAAGAAAGAACGAAGGATCCAATCAAGCTAAAACAAACAAGTAAGGCTCCACAAAAAATGTGGTTGTTTTTTTTTCTTTCAGTAGTGAATTTAAAAAACGTTTAGTTTATAAATTAACTTATCGATTTTATTTCTTTATAAATTGTTGTCTTTAGATTTTCATTTGTTCTTCTTCATGGTGCTTTTAAGCCTGATTTTTGATGGATTTTGAGCATGGAAAAGAAACATTTCTCAACTCATTTGTGCTTCTGTTGTGGGGAGTTCGCGCGCGTTATTTTTAGAAAACATGACGAATAACATCTCCCGTTGCTGATTGGCTAAGCGATAAATCTGTTGCTTTCCAAATATGGTGTTTATTGATCGCGAGTTGTTCGCAGGTTGTCGCGCTGTTACACGTTTCAACTCACTTATATTATATGTTTCTGTATTATAGTAATTTAGCATTTTATTTATTTATTTTTTTTTTGTGTGACACTGTATGAGTCCAGTCAAGACAATGTAAAAGAAGGAAAAACCAACACAGAAACGCAAGATTTGCCAACGTTTCGGACCTTTATTTCGGTCCTTCTTCAGGGCGACTAAAACCGTTACAGAAATCACGTATATATACACAAATGCGCGCGCGCACAAGGTTGCGCGCGACACAAACAAGATACCAGAGAATACGGGATAATAAAAGGGCTAACGGTACCCCATCCATGGATAAGAATTAATTAAAATTCATCCCATCCCTCTCAGGGGCGGATTTAGGAAAAAATCTGACCGTAGCGCAATCATTGATAACTATGAAAAAAAAACTTTTTGGTCGGGATACAGTTGGCATAGAAGTATAGGGGCCGGTTCCTAGAAGGTCAGTTAAGAGTTATCAGTGGATAAACGCTTATCCAACGGATAAATCCTCAACAAAACCTATACAACAGATAACTTTTATCCGTGGATAACTTTATCCAACCTTTCAGGAACCGGCCCCAGACAGGTTAATCTACTTTTTAGAGAAAACTATTCAAAATAGCGTATACATGTTGGAGTTTTGACGCGTTTGCCCGCGCGTGGTTTTCGATAGTGCACTAGCCTCCTATACAAACATCTATAGAAATCTGTGTTTCATTGCATGCAAATTTCTAACAATCAAGGTCGTCGTGAGTTCCAAACTCACTCAGGGATTTTTAGTGGATTCAATGATATGAATCATGCATTCACTGTTAGTTACTGTTGACTGCACTTTTTTTCCGCAGACGCCCTACATTTCAACCAATTTGTAACTTCACCGCGCAAAGGATAAAATGCAATATTCCGGCAATCCCAAATCGGCTAAACGATCATTTATTGGAATACAGCGGAAAGCACAAATTTAAATTATGCTGTCTAAAGTTGCTTATTCAATGATATGAGAATAATTGTGGTTGCATGCTTCTATACTTGAAGCTGTGTTCAAACAGTTTATCAAATCCGGCTGAGTATGAAGTCCTATGAAGTTTAATTTATTTCAGTTTAACTGAAATAAATTAAACTTCATAGTCATACTCAGCCGGATTTGATATTAGGAAAAGATGTTCTGTAACTTACCTCACGCAGAAATGCTTTTCTAGGCGCCTTCTTGGCTTTGGAAACTGTAACTCTTCTACCCTGCGAGCAGAGGAAATCACTGCTCGCAGGGTATAACTCTTCAAATCATCGCACGAATGTATTGTGTGACTACACAGTGCATTTGTGCTGTATTTTCATCAAAGAATGTTGAGATTTTCTTTCAACATCACCGAGCAGAGAAAATTCACGGAGAAGATCCGTGACTCTCTCCCGCGTTAGAATCCATTTTCACAGGCGACGCAAACAGTAGCAAGCTAGGCACGATCGCTAGGCCAGTGTGTGCTCCATTCTGATTGGTAAACTGTTTCAATACGTCTGGCAAAAAGTTATTTTTAGTCGCCTGACAGGAGCCGTTTCACCAAAAATAGTAACAAGACCCCCAGCAACGGGCGCTGGAATTACTATTTTTAGCATGCAATAGGAGCAACAAAGTCGCTAAATATAGTATCATCTCTCGGCGGCAACGAAGACCGTCGTTGGCTTGTCGAAGATCAATCGATGAAATTCGGCGCTCGCTCGCAGCGGAGATTATGCAAAACGATGATTCTGGAAAGTCTAACTGAGAGCGGCAAACATAACGTAGAAAATTATGTTTAGGCCTATAGGATAAATAAATGTAGAAGACCAGAATAAAATAAATTAGGAGCTATCAAAGCGACTAAGGCAACGTCCACACTACGCCGGCTAAATTTGAAAACGGCTAATTTGCCTCGAAAACGGAACAAAAGTTTTCCGTCCACACTACGCCGGCTAAATTTGAAAACGCACAAAAACGTCACCTTAGCGCATGCGCCAAGAGAAAAACGAGAGTCCGCGGTCATAAATTCCTCGCAGCCGTGTGACATGACGTCATCGTTTTCGAAAAGTTCCGTTTTCGCCGTCCACACTAAAACGCGTAGCCGGCGTTTTCAAATTTATCCACTTTCGGTGGCGTTTTCGAAAAGATCCGGTTTCGGTGGAAATTTAGCCGGCGTAGTGTGGACGGAAGGCACAACCGTATAAATATTTAGCCGTTTTCAAATTTAGCCGGCGTAGTGTGGACGGTGCCTAAGAAGGACAAATTAAAAAAGTCGCTCAAATCTGACCGTAGCATTTGCTTCGGTTGCACTGGTCTAAATCCGCCCCTGCCTCTGGAGTTCTGGATCCATATTAAATGTCTGTTAAAGTTATAGCTGGGATGGACATGGTTATTATGTTTCATGCAGTACTGTACTTGCTGTGAAAGTATGTAGTTTGTTGTAACCTACACCCTGTTTCATGTCAGATGACAGGAGGAGGTACAGAGAGCATTCTACTGGCATGCAAAGCATATCGAGATCGGGGATATGAGAAAGGAATTAGAAAGCCAGAAATGTGAGTGTATAATTATCATGTAAGGATTTCTATGTAAGCACTATCAAGGGCCCTTTTCAGGGTGTAAAATCCTAGCCGTTTAACTTTGTGACAAAACATAATTCTGTTTCTATTAGCAGGGCTTGAAATTGCACCCAAAGTACGATATGCCTAAAAATCGTCTGCACAAAATAACAAAATAATAATGTGTTTCAGTTTGTACATATTACTGTAATGTGTTTATTCATAGATTTGTGATGCCTAAAATGTTGGTTTAAAATGTAGGCTTAAAATTTTGAGCCCTGATATGCAGTGAAATGCTTGGATTTTTGGGCACATGCATGGCAGGGGGAGAGGAGGGAAAACCTAGAAGCACATGATTTATTTGCAAAAAATTAGCCAAAAATACGAGTTCTACGGTAGCCCAAAGTAATGACTGTCTCAAAGTCTACATGATTGAAAACATCTCTTCACAGCCTGCAAACAGGCTAATCTTCAGACTTTTCCTTATAATTTTCTTTCCCTTTGTAGGGGTGGCGAATGGTAAATGCGAGATTTTCCAAGACAGCGAGATCATGCCTAAAAATATTGCTTTTCATACATTCTCTGTATTGTGCGTTAATTTATTAGAAAATGGGATTGTGAGACAGCTCTCTAAAAATCCGAGATTCAAGATTCCGTAAGAATTTCACGAGATTCTATAACTTCCAAACGACCATTCGCCTCCCCTCTTTCTTTCTTTCTTTCTTGCTTGCTTGCACTTCAAGTGCTGTCAACAATGAGAAGCCCCTGATGAAACCTCGTATGTCCACTTTAAGCAAACTAATTTTTGCTTTTTACTTTGCCCTTGACAGAATTGCACCAGTTACAGCTCATGCAGCATTTGATAAGGTATAGCCTCACTCCTTGGTTTTTGTTTATTTGGTTGAGTGATAGAAAGATCGAATTCATCTGGTGTGAAATATCTCAAAATTCAGACCAGACTCCCAGAACATACCTGACAACTGAATATTGCTATGAGAACACAAAATAATGATATTGGTATTCTGTAAATGTATCAATACATGTTTTACTGAATTCAGTTGAAAATATTGCATCATCGTTTTCATTTTTATTGAACATCCACACTAAAATGATACGGATTCGTTTTTATCCACTTTCGAGAGCGTTTTCAAACTTATATGGATTCGATGAAAATGATCAGTGTGTTAGTGTGGACGGAAGACCTAAACGTATAAAAAAAGTATACTGATTCAAACGAAAACGCGTTCGTGTGGACGGGACCTTATTCTCAATGTTGTTATTCTTATTTTATAGGCAGCCCACTACTTTGGTATCAAACTCATTCATGTTCCTGTAGATAAGAACTGGAAATGTGATATGAAAGTAGGTTGAGCAGAGTTTATAACTAAATTATACTGTACATTATGCGCAAATGCCAACCCTGAAAACTCCAAACCCGGGAGATTGCGTTTCAAATACAACAACTGTGTCAGAAAGTTGCAAGAAATTTACCCGGGAGATAGCAGTAAATATATGGAAAGTTTCAAAAAAAAATTCCGGGAGACTGAGGGTAAAAACTGGGAGTCTCCCATGTAAACCGGGACATATTGGCAGGGATGATTATGCCAGCAATATTATAGCCGTTGAGCCTACTAATTACTATATGTTTGTGTTTCCAGGCAATGAGAAGAGCCATTAGCAAAAACACTGTTGCAGTAAGTACAGATATAATACAGTGTTTTGCCGACATTTTCGATACCAAAAAAGCTTTCTTTTTTGACAGTTCAGCGCATTTTACCGTACATATGTGAAGCAATGCATTATGGGGAGGATTTGCCGTTAACTGCAAACTCAAGATCCCGTTTTTCCGAACCAACCTTGAAGTCGTATTTCGGTTATTTCAGTGGTAGTTCGTTTTGCCTCAATCTTGCTCAGTTTCTTGCTGAAACTTCACTGAGGCGAAACAAACTACCATACCACCTAAATAACCGAAATACAACTTCAAACTTGGTTCAGAAAACGGGAAACTTCACCCTGGGACCAGGCCAGGTCCAGGGTAGTATTAATGGAAATATGTGCTGTCTTTTAACTGGAGAAAAAGAAATACTACCAAAATAGGGAGAGTGGCTTTTGGCTGCAAGAAAACACAAGAACAAGAGCCATCTGGCTGAAAAGTTTACTCACATGATCAAATCCCTTACCAAAATCACTCTAAGTAAACGAACTGACAGAAAGAAACTTCTGCTCGTAGGGTACTCTAGCATTTATTACACTGATTTGAAGTGTTTATTCAAATTATGCTCTGCTCTGGGAAATTCCTCTAATGAGTTAGAAATCTTTATGAACAAAATACTCTATATTCTTATCTTTCAAAGCAGAGTTCTAAACGTGCATTTTTAACAGAAATGGAGAATATGACTCAAATTGATCGGTTGACGATGACAGCGACCATGCTTAAAGGAATGTGATCACATGCTCCCAACGTTTGGGGGAGGGGCGATCTCGGGAGACTTTCCCATACATTTACTGTATTTGCTGAAGGAAATTTGCAAATTTTCGTCCCATGCATATTTCACTATCTGACCCCCCTTTCTGAAATTCTTGATCCCCCCTGATAATCACTCTACCTATTGCGGTAGTACTTATCTAATTTGATGATATTGGCATTTTCCTCTGTAGATAAATGCGGCAGTAATATATTTTTAGTATTTTGGAAACTATCTTGATACTGCGCTATCAAGTTAAGCTAAGACCCCGTCCACACTACACCGTTTTCAAACGAAAACGGATACTTTTTGCTCCGGATACGGCTATCGTCCACACTACAACGCCGAAAACGATCACCGAAAACGGCGAAAACAATACGAAAGCGATAAATGTGGACGCAAATATTTTTGAAAATGAAGCAAAAAGTATCCGTGTGTAGTGTGGACGGGGTCTAAGTTTTCACGTTTGCTTGAGTGTCTGGAAAGTACGTTGTCAAGTGGAGTTCGCAATGTTGTCAAGGAGAAGCTCGTGATTTTAAAACTTTGTCGCGACATTCCTTGACAACATCATGAACTCCCCTTGACAACGCGCCGTTTCAAACGCAAAACTATCGACACGAACCGTTAAAAGTTGTCGACAAAACTATGGGCGCTCCAAGCTTAACTGGATAGCGCAGTATCATTGTACACAGTCTAAATCATTTTGAAATCACTTTGTTGTGATTTCAGCTTGTAGGTTCAACACCACAGTTTCCACATGGCATGATAGACCCTATTGAAGAAATGGCTAAGGTAAACAGTATATATATAGAGGATATTACACGGTGGCGCGAAGATATGAGTTTTATTTTCGAGTGGCAATAACAATATTTTACGAATGAGTAAAATATTGTTTTTGATACGAGAAAATGAAACTCATATCTTCAAGCCACCGTGTAATTTTCTTTTTATTATATAGACAAACCAGAAAAAATTATTCCAAATTGATTTCCAAGCACTTTTGTTTTGACCGATATCCTCACTAGTGAGGATATGGAAAATATGTCACTCAGGTCCCGGATGTAGCTTGGCATGAGATCTACGAGTGGCGTATTTCCCAGTAAAACACTCGTGTCTATATAATAAGAATTTATATTATCCCATCTCGAAACTTTCCTTTTTGGCCGCACACTGAAACGAAGCAATCTGTTGTTGCTGTTGTTGTTGCTGTTTCCATATTATTTGGTTTTGTATTTTTGCGCGATTAATGCGATATCACTTTTCAAGAGAAATTTAACGTGAAATTCCCTTGCCATCCTATGAATTTAACTACGATATCCCCGAATAATAACCATGCACGGTGCAAGGTTAAAGCTATGTAGCTATGCAGCCTCCTTGTTCGAGGACAGAGCAGAAAGCCACAAGCATGCTTTCAAAACGTCGTAGCAACGTTTTGTTTGCGCCATAGAACAGGGCTCCCACTCACCTTGAAAAGTCAGGGAAATCTGAAAATTTTTCAAGGTCGGGATTGTCAGGGAATTTTGAAAAAGGTCAGGGAATTTTACAAAACAGCTCAAAGTCAGGGAAATTTACTTTTGATGCTGATAGATTCACAGCGCGCGCACATCAAAGACGTGCTTATCAACAACAACATCTTTATTTTTTTTAGCACTCGTAATAAACTAAAATACAAGGATTCATAAGAAAAATGAGAATATGTTTATAGAAAAGGTTTAGCTTCATTCGTCCTGGAAAATAGAAAACTCTTTGACCGTCAAGACAGTGCATTCCAAGTGGTACCAGTAGAGGCAAAGGTCACATTGGATTCCTAGACAATTGTCCTTAACTATCTTTCTGCTTATCTAAACAGACCAGTACTATTTACTTCTTTTTAAAAGCGAGGCCTGATACTTTGTAATTTTGATGCGCAAATGATGAAATAAAGATCGCAGGATGGCGGTGAAAATGGGTATTTATTATATAAACACCAATGAAATACCGGGTGATCTCCCCCGCGAAAACTTGATATCTTCACACGTGAAAATAACACACTTGCCTGTGCTCAATGCTCGATGGTTTTATTCAAATAAAATCAGAATTTGGGATTTTTTGAACCTCATCCAAGTACTTGCAGGTCGTGAGAGTCCTGCAACAAGTTAAAAAAACAAACCATTAAAAAAAGGGAGGTCTTCCAGATTTTCATATGACATTCTATTAATTGTACTCCGTATTCCCCAGTTTACTATAGTTATGGTACCATAGTTATGCTATGTTATTTTGTAGCTTGCTAAGAAGTACAAGCTAGGATTACATGTAGATGCTTGTCTTGGAGGGTTCCTTATTGCCTTTATGGACAAAGCTGGGTAAGTGGATTGAAACTTATTAGTCCCCGTGTCCGATGCAATGGCGGATCAGGGGGTGGGGGAGGGGGGGGGGCTGGATAGTAAGCATATAGGGACCTTAAATCACAAATTTCCTTCAACAAATATAGTAAATGTATGAGAAAATCTCCCGAGAAAGGGGGCTGCAGTCCCCCCCCCCCCCCTCCCTAAATCCGCCCCAGTAAAGAGCATGCCATGTTATGATTGGTTTGCTGTGTTGATCTAATACGGGAAGAAACTTTCAAAACAGCATCATAATTTTGTTGTTCTATGACTACCTATCACTTAAACCAGCTTTAGACCAAAGGATGGGTCGAAATTCCATGAGATTTAGATGGATTGACTTCACTAGTTTTACCGTTACCTTATTAGACTTTCATGGCCTACAAAACTATTTGCCACGCCCATCAAACACAGAGTATTTACTCATATCTTCTACGCTGTCTCGCTCGAAGCGAGCGTGCTTTGTCGTGGAATCGTTAGCAAGGAGTTTTGCTGCAGCATGTATTCTCGCTAGCGCACATGTTACTGACAATGCTACGAACGTTTTGGTTTTTACTTCTATATACTTAGTAGTAATGATAATCTTAAAGCAACATAAAAGGAAACGAGAACGTTCGAAAACTAAAAGAACACATCACATATAAGATTAAGAACTATCTTAGTTTGACAGCACTTGTTGTCTATTCCTGGCGAGAGTGAAGTACAACGACCACCAAAATGTATTTAAAGCATCCTGAATATATTATTCTGATGCAACTGCCAATCACTCAGATTAATGCATGGAAACTCGTGGAATGCGAGTATTGTCAATTTACAACACAAATAGCTACTACACTGCGCTCCGTTAGGAAGCATTAATTCTAAAGGGAAAGACGAGAAACTCAAACAGCGATGTCTCTGGATCCAATAGGATACAATGTCCGCAGAAATATAAGTAAGTAAGGTAAAAAGCAGACAAAACAGGAGCCGAGAGATGCCAACGTTTCGGATTTTACTTTCAATCCTTCATCAGGGCGGCTACTAAAACCTGATGAAGGATTGAAAGTAAAATCCGAAACGTTGGCATCTCTCGGCTCCTATTTTGTCTGCTTTTTACCTTATTTGAAGCATTAATTCTAGTAGCCCTATTGACGAATCTGGCCGCTTCAAACCAGAAACGCACTCCCCTCCCCCCTCCCCTCCCTCCAAAAACCTGGATCAGCCCCTGTTCCTGGTGGTTTTAATTTTCATTCTCACGCCTTTCCCTTTGACAGATATTCCCTTCCTTTGTTTGACTTTCGCATTGACGCGGTAACAACAATCTCTTGTGACACCCACAAGGTAAGGCTCGGCAAACTAGCAAATCTACTAAGCCCTGGCTAAACTAGGACACGTGTAGGGCGCAACATTCGCCTTTGTCACGGCGCCGCCATTTTGTTTCCAGAATGACCCGGCAAAGCAGAAACAATAGTGAGCCAATCACCTTTTTGGTTCTAAAACAAATAAGAGTACTTTTTGGTAGTTTGGTCAACTTTTGTACCATCAATCCCAGTATGGGCTTTGCTTTCCAACATGAGCAAAACACGCTCCCTGCTTGGCCTCGTTTCCATGCTGAATAAATCGACTGAAAAATTCAAGATGGCGCATGTGTGACAAAGGCGAATTGTCAGCGCCAAGTGAGAGTTTCTCTGTCTGCTAAATCGCTAACACTTTTTATACATGACCGTGGGCTTAGCAGATTTTGAACATTCACGCCGTACTCTACAATAACATAAAACAGAGTAAAAGGTTTAATTGAATGCACTTATAATAGCCTTTTTGTGTAGGCACTGTTATGGTGCTTTTATCGCGGAAACCGTACTTCGCTATTCGTGGCTCTCACCATCTTGGGTTTCTGAGAGCTCGCGGCAATGGCGGCCATGATCAATAAACTACAGTTTTCCAAGATAAATTCACCAGCATACCTCCTGCAAGCAGGCGACATGCATCATATAGAGAGGGATTCGCCGTGACTTATGCGTGATTTTCTCTTCCAGTATGGTTACTCCCCTAAAGGTTCTTCTGTAGTCCTGTATCGAAACAAGGATCTCCGGCACCACCAGGTGAGAGCGAGACCCGAGGTCTCTTCCACTCCACTCCCGAGGTTCGGCCTCTCGTCCACTCCACAATGCACAAAAAACGGAGGTTTTCCAAAACGCTCTCGAAACCGGATCACTTACTCGTTGAATATTTGTGTATAATCATTATTCTTGTACACAGAGCTCCTCAGCTGGACCTCGCATGGGAGGCTCTGGTGACAGCCTTTTGAGAGCCTTCGCTGATTGGCTAAAACAGCACGCATGCGTACATAAACCTGCTTTATCTCATTCTCGAACCAAGGGCTCCCTGGTCGTCACCTCGCGGAGGAAGCTCTGGTGACAGCTACTGGCGCATGCGCGAGATTTAATACAGAGCCGCTGAGAGGAAGACCATTAAAGGGAGGCTGTCACGACACGCGCATGCTGCAGGAACAGTCACTGAGCAAAACTATTTAGACCATCCTATCAGATAACTATTAAAGAATGTGTAAAACGTAAACATTTGGCCGGATGGATCAAGAAATAGCGAGATTAAAACGGATTGTTTTCGTGGTTTTCAGCCTTCGCTGACCATCGTTACGGGACGATACTTCTTTGTTTCGAGATGCGCAGAACAGCTGCGCAGTTGCGTGACAGCCTCCCTTTAAGTGCATGCTCCAACGCTCAAAATCAACCAATCGGTGACGGCCCTCAAATGGATGTCCCCGGAGCCTCCCCTACGAGCAGCCGAGCCGGGGAGCTCTGGGTACGAGAATGCCGCGGTGTCACCTTAGCCTCAATCTCGTACCCAGAGCCCGTCATCTTTTGGGCCAGCGGCAAGATTCAGGGCTCTGGGGGAATCCGATTTGTGAGCATGCCTGGTAGATCTAAAACGTAACGAACTTTCATACAACCTTCAAACCGGAAACCCAGAATTTGGGTTTTAAAAAAAATCGATTCCCCCAGAGCCCTGAATCTTGCCGCTGGCCAAAAGATGACGGGCTCTGGGTACGAGATTGAGGCTAAGGTGACAGCCACTGGCGCATGCGTATACGAAAATAAACGCTTTACTTCACTAGGTCCTAACGTTGTGCGCCAGACAGTTGTCACAAGGGTAAGGTTTTTTGGTTAGTTTTTTTTTTACAATTTTAACGCCCCACCTGACCACTATGAGTGAACAGATTACATTGAAAGGTGGCGAGTAGCTCATTCGTCTCGTCTTTCATTGTTCACTTCTTGGTCAGGCGGGCCGCCAAACGTGTCAAAAACGTCATCCTTGTGGCAATGTTTGGGCGCGCTACATTGTAAAGATTCTCTGATGGAATAGATTGTTGTACAGACTACTCCCGTGCTGTGGGTGCCCACCAGAAGGAATTTCTGCAGAAACCCTTCCATGGGAAAAGCTGAATTTCCCATGGTAGAAGAATGAGAAGTGTTCGGATTTCCTAAGTCTATCCGTTTGAATTCCGAACACTTCATATACGTGTGCCTTGGGAAATTCGGCTTTTCCCATGGATTGGTTTCTGCAGAAATTCCCTGTGCATAGAGCGGATTTCAGTTGATTGCCGGAAACAAAACGCAAAGTAAATACACTTAGCCAATCAGAAACGAGACACATTCGACAATTAACCAAGGAAGCAGGTATTAACGACTTGCAGCTACTTGCGCTCAGTCGTCACTGTAGCCTGCTTGCAGGCGTTTGATGGTGTTTTTCCTCGCTCGGTCTGAAAATCCAAGATGGCGGCGCTGATCGCTCGAGGCTGTTTTTTCCGGGGGTTTTCGCGATAAAAACACCAAACACCTGCAAGCAGGCTATAGTCACTGTATTTTTGTTTTTTTTTTCTTCGCATTCTGATTGGCTGACGAAACAAAGACCCAAGACCTCAACCAATAGGGACGCATAGAAAATGCATCTGATTTACTTTCAACGGTCAACTGAAATCCGCTCTATCGGTGGTGTTACTTAGTATCGAGCTCCTTATTCTGGATAGAGCAGATTTTGTATGACTGTGAAAAGTGCCGCGACACGGCGCGGTACCGTCGCGGTGGCGGTACCGAACCTGACCTGCTGTAGATACCGAATGAAATCGCTTAGTCGCGGCGCGGTCACGGTCGCGGAGCGGTACAACTTTGTCGCGGAACTTTTCACAGTCATACGAAATCTGCTCTAGTGATACAGCTTGCAGCTTATTCCGTGTGTGATTTTGATTGACAGTTTTTCGTCGCCCCTGATTGGCCGGGAGGTATCTATGCCTGCCCGTCCATCCCAGGCTCCAGGCCGGGCGTCACTATCGCGGCGACCTGGGCGGCCATGATGTACTTCGGAGAATCAGGTAAAGAGACTTACTTCTGACATCTCGCCTTGATTACCCATGATGCAACTGAGAGCGCGAACGTCGTCTATTGGAAATTAGTCAAATCACACTAGTGGTCTACTGTCAATGCTGCGTTCTGATTGGTTGAGCTACTAGTAGGCTATAAGTTATAGCCTACTAGTAGCGAAAAGTGTCGGATTTGAAAGCCAGAAAATGGCAAAAAAAAACAGGCCAGCAAACGTTTTTGGCTATACAAATAGACCTACAATTATTCCTCTCGCCCTCGTGGCCACTGAGGAATAATTCCAAGGCAAGGAGGAATAATTGCTAAATGTATCTTGATCCCACATTATTGTGAATTGTTAATTTTCCCCAGTCTCGTACTACCCAGACATTACTATTATGCGTGTCTCTGTCTTGAGTTCTCTATGAAAATTGTTTTGGAGGCGTGAGGACTGGAATGGGTACTATGACGCGGCGCGCAATGAATTGTGGGACAGGCGCATATATTAAAACTATCCCACAAGCTTTTCCCGTGAAGAAGTAAAATCCAAAGCCGCCGTAATTTTACGACATCCCGATACCCTGAGTCTTGGGGTCTTGAGTCTTGAGTCTTGGGTAAACACTTCATTCAAATAACTTCATTCAAATATCTTTGTTAATCTTGTAGGATATGTTGAGAGTACAAAGAAGGTGATTCAGACAAGAGAGTATATCGAGGAGGGGTGAGTACAGACCTGGCCGTTCGACGTTTGTTGTCCGGCGCTGTAAAGGCCCGTTCACACGGCCCGACTTCAGCTGCGATCTGAGGTGCGATTTCTGTGGCGATCTCATGGCGGTGTCAAATCGCGCGGGGTGAACGACCGGTGATCTTATGGCGATTTCACTTGCGATGTCGCCTTTCACACAAGCGCCGCATATTTCCAGCTTGCATCTCTTTTCGCAACATAGACAAGGAAGAAAACAGTGAGCTAATGACATGACCGATTGCATATTTTGGTTTTTTCCTTTCAGCCTCCGCAAGATCAAGGGTCTGTATGTGATGGGAGAGCCTAGGGTTAGTGTTGTAGCCTTCACCTCTGATGACTTCGATATCTACTCTCTGGGAACGGCTCTGACTGAACGTGGATGGTGTCTCAACTCTCTTCAGAATCCCGCAGCGTAAGTAGACACGCAATTGCACTTTACTTAGCTCTTCCTAACAGAGGCCTCTTTCTTTGTACTTACTCCGTCTGGATCTTGTGCTTGAGGTCCTTTCTGATCCGCATCCTTCGTATTCCGAATTGTATTTTAAAAGCGCTTTCATGAAAGTGCAGCGAGATTCCATCCGCTTAAATAATATCAATGTTTTGAAGTTACTATGCGAGGTACTAGTTCACTACTGGACATTACTACCTTTAAACAAATAATAAATAAATATAATATTGCACTTATTTAGCGCTTATACAGGGATGTTCTAAGCGCTTTACAATCGATAACTATTTGATATACTAATAAAAACACAAGCACCCTTTATTGAAATGCAGGGTGAAGGGTGAATATCTTTACTCTGAAGAGTCTGGCCCTCGTGTTACACAGGGTTCCCACTCACCTTAATATTACACAGGGTTCCCACTCACATTATTATTACCTTGAAATCTGAACATTTTTCAAGGTCAGGGAATTGTCAGGGCATTTTGAAAAAGGTCAGGGAGTTTTACAAAAACAGCTCCAAGTCAGGGAAATTTACTTTTCAGCCGCTATGTTTGTTGTATTTTTGAGGCAACAGTAGCAAAAGACACTGTTTAAAAAATTCTACACGAAATTGACATTTCTTTTTCTTCGATTTTAAGTAAAATCCTTTATGCAGTCAGGGAAAATTGCCTTTGGTCAGTGAAAAGTCAGGGAATTTTGCTTTCATGATAGAGTGGGAACACTGTTACTGTTATCTCACATTGGGAATGGGCACTCTTTTCGGCACATGATATTTGCAGGACGCAAACCGTGAGCTTGTTTCCACTATATTTTGATTTTTTTCCACAGTATACACTACTGCGTCACCCTTCTAAACACCAAACCTGGAGTAGCTGATAAATTCCTCGCTGACACCAAGGAATGTACAGCCAAGTTATTATCTGACCCTAACGCCAAGACAACAGGCTTGGTAAGATCATCACATATTTTATTATTATTCAGCCATGCCACTATCTTGGTTCTGATTGGCTAAGAGTACGCAGCGAAACCTTGTTGGCGCGCAGTGTCAGACGTCATACTACAGACATTAGGATTGATGCACTCTAATGACGTCATAGCGCAAGCCAATAGGTTTGGCCGCCATCTTGGTTTTCATTTCCGAATTGAAAGCCGGTTTTGCGAATATTCTCGTTGAATCTGTTATGATTTTTGCCAAGAGATCATTGCTCAGGATGTCTAAACATCAACTATGGCTATTTGAATTGAATACAAAAGAAAAATACCAATGGACGTAAGATGAAGTTGAAAAACCGTGTCGCCGTGCACGGCCTCATCGTTGACTTCGTTTAGCTAGGTAAGAATTCTTGGTTGCTGGATAATAAAACAATTATTGAATTCGGTTTTCGCATGATAGTGAGATTTGTCAACGCCTCGAGTTATTGTTATCCGCCTCAGCTTCGCTTCGGCAGATAACACAAACCTCGGCGTTGCCAAATCTCACTATCATGCTCAACCTCATCCAATAAGTGTTAAATATTTGACTCGCAGTTCTAACCATTCATTACATCATCATATACCCATCGGGGGCTTCAGTCACCAGTTAAGGTTTCTATAGCTCATTTAGTAGAGCGTTCTTTTTGGCACTTTTTTCTTGATGAGGAACATTAACTTACTATCGAAACAACTAGAGCAGATTTCGTATGACTGTGAAAAGTACCGTGACACGGCGCGGTACTGTCGCGGTGGCGGTACCGAACCTGGCCTGCTGTAGATACCGAACGAAACCGCGTAGTCGCGGTACGGTCACGGTCGCGGCGCGGTACAACTATTTCGCGGTACTTTTCACAGTCATACGAAATCTGCTCTATCATGCACCGCATTTCTAACTAGAGCAGATTTCGTATGACGGTGAAAAGTACCGTGACAAAGTTGTTCCGCGCCGCGACCGTGACCGTACCGCGACTACGCGATTTCATTGGCGATTTCATTCCATTTACAGCAGGCCAGGTTCCGTACCGCCAACGCGACAGTACCGCGCCGTACCGCGGTACTTTTCACAGTCATACGAAATCTGCTCTATATACCGCCAATATAGGCTTCTATAGCTCAGTAGAGCGTTCTTTTTGGCACTTTTTTCTTGATGAGGAACGTAGCTTACTTTCGAAACAGCTATCATGCACCGCAGTTCTAACCATTCATTACATCATCATATACCCTCGGGGCTTTAAGAACCCCTCATGTGACCTAAGCCGCCAGTTTAGGCTTCTATAGCTAAGTTTGTAGAGCATTACACCGGTATCGTGGATGTCATGGGTTCGATTCCCGTTGGAAGTTTTTCCAGGTCTTCTAATTTTTAGCGATCGCTTATAGATTGCTTCTTAACTGCGATGATCATCTACTTTCCAGGGTGCTATATATGGAATGGCTGCTAATATCCCAGATCGCTCCATTGTCTCCGAGCTCGCCTGCGGATTTATAGATTGCATGTACAGTACCGAAAACAAAGCACCTCAAGCGAACGGAAGGAATTAAGTACACCGGTTCTTCGTACTTTGTGTACAAGCGATAACTACGCAATGCGGCGAATAACAAACTTGTTGGTGAAGAGGAAATTGTGGCGTTACTAGTCATTAACGCTTCGCTGTTTGCCGACACTGAAAGCACACATCCTTGATGGACACCTGTATTTGGTTTCAGACAAATGATGAGATCATCTCGCTGCACGAGTGTGTGATGATGAAGACGATTTTTAGTCTGCGTAGCAAGCGTTTCCGTGGTGATTTAGGCCTTGTCCACACTAACGCGTTTTCAAAAGTATTCGTTTTCAAACTTATACGGATTCGATGCGTGTTCGTGTGGACGGGAGATTTAGCTCCAAACAAACGATCAGTTTTTATTTGATGTTGGCGTGTGCAAGGATAGTATCAAATTAAGTGGCGCAGTTGACGTCATCGTTTTCATTTCTATCCTGATTCGACCGTCCACACTAAAACGATCTGTATACGGATTCGATAAAAAACGATCAGCGTGTTAGTGTGGACGGAAAGCCTAAACGTGTCAAAAAGTATACGGATTCAAACGAAACCGCGTTAGTGAGATTGACGTGAGATTGACTTTCGATGACTTGGCCGAGCAAAAACAAACGGGCTATTTCTTTGACCTCTGAAGTCACGAGAAACGCTCGCTACGCAGGCTAGATTATTATAGAGACTTCTTATTTGTTCTAGGTAATTTTCTGTTCCAGTGCACAAAACAAAAAAGGTTTTCATACAAAATTATTATTTGAAAAAAAAAATACTATTTACTACGAATTTTAAATATAGCGTTTTACAATTGGTTTTAAGATTATTGATATTTGTGTTCACTTCTAACAAATTGACTCAAGTTGGTTTCGCTTCGCGTTTGGGTAGTCTAAAGTATCTGGCATCATAATATTTTCGTCTGAATATAAACGCAGTTTCAAAACACGGACGGCAATCGTTTAGGGTTGATTTACACGCGAACGCAAGCGCTGAACGCAAGCGCAAGGCGAGTGTAAATCACAGCGACGCAAGCCCAATCCTTAAATCAACATGAGTTAGTTAGCTTGCGCTTGCGTTCGCTTGATTTACACTAGACACAAGCGAAAGCACAAGGGAACGCATCGTCTCGATTTCCTTGCGTCTGCGCATGCGTTCTAGTGTAAACCAAGGAAAATACATGAGTTTGATATCCTTGCGCTTCCGCTTGCGTTCTAGTGTAAACAAGCCCTTAGTTCTCCCTAACAGCCGCTGCCAGTGGTGTTTTTTTTTCTGATTCAGTATTTTTTATGGTTAACAAAATGGCGGCCGAGTGTTTTAGCGAAGTTTAGAGGTAGCATAGCACCTTGGGTAAAGCTCATATGGATGCTAAGCGTATTGCTTCGCGCCTTCCACACTGGGTCTTTTCACCTGTTTAATGTCTTCGCACTAGAATGTGCTGGCACATTTATTGCGTGGAGCAAACGGGATCTTTATTGTTGGGCCTTCACGTTGCAATAATGCTTAGGGTCCAAATGCTTTGTGAACACGGGGCACTTTGAAATAGCCTACGTAGCAAGCGTTTCCGTGTGGTTTTAGGTTAGAAAAACCCGAAAGTGAAAGTGGCCCTAAAAATAAGAGAGATTTGTGATTGTTTGGCCGTGCGAAATATAGGGCGGCCAACCGTTTTTCACCAAAACGCAATATGAAAATGGCCGTTACCAACTTCCAGGGCAGTGTTATGCGTAATCTAGCACCTTCAAGCAAGAGCTGGTAGCTCTATTTTTATCCTTCGGGTAGCGGGCAGCTAACCAAGCAAACAAACCCACGGGAAGCAATGAAAATATGTTACTAAAAATTGATTCTTACTCTTGGCAATGGAACTCTTGATACTTATTGGGCCGGCTATGGGGTGTATTGGGCTATTAAAAAAAATAAAAATAGCCATACCTACCCTATCGAGGAACTCCAAATTTTCAAAAATTGCTCTACCCTTGTGGAAACTCCAGTACCCTGAACACCCCCTGTGGAAATTCCTCATTCTCTTGTGGGCCTGTGGAAATTCCACAGTTGCAAATGATTACCCTGTGGAAATTCTGGGGTAAAATGAATGACCCTGTGGAAATTCCTGGTTCAAAATCAACAAATCCTGATGAAAATTCCAGGATCAAACACGACCCCCTGTGGAAATTCCAGGTTCCTCAATAGGGCAGTAATGGATAAAATATGGATTAACAGCTCATTTTTTTTGTTCTGATGATGCATATGAATGTGATTTGCTTAATAAAATAAATAGCTTTTTACTTGTTATCCAGTTAGTGATTGTCTACGAGGGAATGATTGGGCAATTCCAGAAAATAAAGGTACCCCCCACCCCCACGGGCGGCATTTGGAAATTCCGATGGGATGGGGGTGGGGGGTGGGGGGTTAAGAGCTCGGAATTCTGATTGCAAGGGTGGTTTTCAAAGCTGGATTTCTTTAACCTGCCCGGAATTCTATATGCATGGGGGGTAAACCATTTTGGAAATTCCGAATGCATGGGGGGTCAAAAGCTAGTGCCGCCCGTGGGGAGGGTACCTTTATTTTCTGGAATTGCCCATTCTACAGCTGTTCATGGCTGGAGATCTCCCGTGGTCCTTTAAGGCAGATAACTTTTTTGTTACCGCGTGATTATGTTCACCGTAGTGGCCATCTGGGGTTCTAACATAAACCGGCCCTTAGCTTTAATTCCTCGCCTATTTCTAGACCTGATTGTGACTGAGTGAATTTTAACCACAAACAAACCACATGGAACTTGAAAGAAATAAAGCGATTTTATTACCACTTCTAGTTTCACTACAAATCGATCTATTGTAGGTCAGGAGTTGATGGACTCCTTCCCTTCTTGTCCCTTGCTAGCAAAACAATGTGCTCCTGTCTATGTCTACTAGAACTCAGAGAAGATATATCTATTTCGAAAAACCTTGACCTAAATTAGCCATACGCTCCTAGATCGCAAAGTTGTCTAAAGCCATACGCGCTTATGAAAAATCATACATACGCTTCGTTCTATAAAATCATCTAATTTCGCCTATAAAAAATACTTTATTTCTTATTTCCTAAAACAACTATATTTTCTCTCGAAACTCCTATATATATTATCAATGGCTAGGATGTACGGGCTTAAAATATTTGTTCTACATATACACGTAAAATATTTGAAAATGTCCGGAGTGGCTGGGATGTGGGAAGGGCTAACATAAAATTGCTTAAGAGAAGTTACCCTTATATTCAGGGCCCTTTCCCTCTATCCCCAGCCCCATGGAGGGGATGGGGGCTCCCATGTTTTAATCGGGGATGATTGTCGGAAATTTTCAGTTGCACTCCTAAAAGATACGAAACATGGCGTGTAAATTTCTTACCCTAAAAGATGAGGCCGTGTGTGCCAAGTAGGCACGAAGGAGACTGGTAGCAGGTAAAAGATACTCATCAAGAAATTTCCGTGTTTGACTAAAATGCTGTGTTGTCTAATTTATCGTCCTCTCACCGTCTTCACACGGCCATTTCCAGCAGGGTCCACTGCCTCTCTGGTTTCTCGAGACTCTAGTGCCTCTAGTTGGGCCTTAGCCAGAGCCATAAACTTGCCCAAGCATATGCAGACTAGGTTGAATCACATGGCATTTTACAGCGAACATTCGGTTTCTCAACCGATCAAATTTCTACTACTACAGTTGCTTTGTTTCTCTAAAGCATTTTTTTTTATTGTTATTGTGTTTTCTTTTTAT
The DNA here is from genome assembly GCA_033964015.1 of Scolanthus callimorphus. Taxonomy (NCBI): domain Eukaryota; kingdom Metazoa; phylum Cnidaria; class Anthozoa; order Actiniaria; family Edwardsiidae; genus Scolanthus; species Scolanthus callimorphus. The sequence continues at coordinate 115,111 of JAWWUD010000165.1, forward strand.
TTTTTTTCCCGTGTGCGGCCAGTCATACTAACCTTCACTGAGACCTCTCGAGCCCACGACACCGTCTCAAATGCTGTCTTTTTTTTCTTATTATATTTTTGTTTTTTCTTTTGTTTCTTTCTTTTTTGCCCAAGGGCTTTGTTTGAATTTCTTTCGACTCTATCTCTTTACTTTTTTCTTTTTTGCCCATGGGCTTCGTTTGTTTTTGTTTTTGCCCAAGGGCTTTGTTTGAATTCCTTTCAATTCTATCTCTTTATTTTTTTTTATTTTTACCCATGGGGTTTGTTTGAATTTCTTTTGTTTCTTTCTTTTTTGCCGATGGGCTTTGCAGAAATTAATTTCTGACATTCTCGGAAAATAAGGTCAATTTCCCTTTGTTTTAATTTTCATTATTTTTCATGCATTTTTTTTGCCATTTTTTTACTTTTTCGTTTTTTAAAACGTGTTGATTTGTATTTATCAATGTGGTAAATGAATAAATGATCATCGCAGTATCAACGTAGCGAGGTTTTTTGTTTTCTTCACGCATTTGCTGTAGAAAGTCCGTTCCCGTTTCCGGCGTACAACGACCCCAAAAAACATCTAGAAGTCGATTGAAGCTGATTCGATTCGATTCTACTCACTAGGGTCACCTACGGTACTATCTGCTCATTTTATAGCGTCTTGACCTTCACACCGGCCTTCAGGCTTTGTGAAAGTGCGATTTTTTATTCATGTGCGGGCTCTACTTGTCTGCGTACTACGAGACTATCATTAAACAGAAAGAACCTCGGCTGGGTCTTTCGTGAAAGAGAATCTCATGTCGGCCACAGCGATTTGAGAAAATCTCTTACATGTAAGTAATAAGAAATTCAGGGTAGGTTTGAGCATTTTCGAACACCACAAATATTCCGGGGTTTGACATGTTGTCCACGCAGCTGTCGTACAAATCGCCATGAGGTTTGCTGGAATCTTTAGGGGGAGGTCTCACCAACGATGAACTACCTGTGGTGTATGCGCCCACGAGCACTCTGGCCAGAAACATGTGGTTCTCCGTGCCACGCCCCGTTAAGAAGGAAAAGAACGAGGACCCCGCGCCTGACGATCTGCTATTGGTGTAGCAGTGTGAATAAGAGGAGGTAGACGCGAAGTAGCTGCCTTTTCCATATGCGGTTCCATGCTTGCCGCACATGCGCCAGTCGAAGCCTTGTTGACAGATAGCGGGTAAGATGTCGTCTGATGTGCCATGAAATAGCTTGCGTTCCTCAACGGGTTTCTTGGCTTTTTTGTCCATACGTTCCTTCTTACTGAAAATTAAAATATGAGAGAAATTATACAAACATCCAGTTACAGCTGTTTCAGGTAAAACGCGACCCAGTGCGTTCAAAACATCGAGAGAGCTTTTGGCAGTTGGGTTTTCCTGTGTAGTCAACCAAACCATTGTGAGCCAATCAGATCCTTGCCTAGTTTCGCCTAGTGGCTTCTGTCGCGACATGTCTCGCAAGGGAAGCCAATCGAATACACTGAGTAAGGATATGATTGACTCACACGGACACGGATTGTATGTAATGGACAGCACAGAAAACCCAACTGCCAAACTCTGGCGGCAACGGCGAAGTCGCGTGTTACCTGAAACAGCTGTAAAAAGTGTAACGTGTGTGTCTACGTGCCAGTGGCGTACCTGTGCATTTCAAGAAAAGGCGGCTTATCATCATTTTATTGTTAAAAAACTAAAAAAAAACATCATACAGCGTCCTTTGCCGCTGAAAGGATTCCCGCAAGTCACTGACTCTTCTACTCTTCTGAGCTGTCCATCAGTCAAACGTGATCTGAAATGGGACAACATTAAGCCCAAGCCGAGGAGGTCTATTAACCACTTCCAGTTAACAAAGTTCATGGATTTCTATGAAATTTCAAATAAGTCAAGCCTCGTGTTTTTCTTTTATTCATACCCAAATTCATCCAGTCTCAATATTTCCTACTTACTGAGCAAACTGCTTCCACAAATCCAGGTTTTGAATCCTCTCGATCTTGACAATCCTTTTGCCTTCGGAAGCAAGGCCGGTCTGGAACGTCTTCTCGACCTCCTTGTACTCCTGAGAGATGGTGGGTAGTGGGACCCGAATGTATTCCTTGTCCGCAGGGATATCATCCCAATGGGAGGGTATTTTATCTGCTTCACTACCATTAGCAGCAGCAGCTGAAGCGCGGGAAGCTGCTCGTCTGGCAAAGGAATAATTATAATTGTATGTTTGACATGTTTACTGCGTGGGGGAGGGTCCCATTTTTAAAAAGTCTGCTTGCTCGACAGGAAGAATAAATACTCACTCCTAAGAGATAGCAATATCAGGGACGTCAACCCCAGAATGCAAAAATCTTAAGACCGCCTTGAAATGGCGAAATTTCATTAAATTCTCCTGGGAGAAATACAGTAAATTTATGGCAGTCGCCTGAATTTTTCCTGGGAGATGAAGCGAAAAATCTTGATGTCCCTGCAATATGGGCATGGCAGTTTATAAATTTTCACCAAAGCAAGAGCAAGAATAGTGAGCAAGAATGAATGAATTTGGGGGGAATTAAGCAAATACTAGAAAATGAATGAATAAAATGGCAATAGAGTTAATTGCTCACCTTTTTGCTATTTCTTTCATGTCATTTTTGCCAACAAATTCTGGACGCCTTCTGACAGCCCTTTTGGTCTTGATTTGGTCATTTTGCTGCTTCATGGTCTTGTAATCGAGTGTATATTTATAAGGCCCAGCACTAAAGGGGTGACTCTTTTCTCCTGATAATAAAACAACATCCTTGAGTCAGAGTAATGCATATTTTATTATGGTTTTATTTTTTTAGGGGGGGGGGGGGGGGGGGGGGGGGAAGAATGATATTTTTGGAAGTATGTAATTGTTTTCCCTACCCCAACTATCTAGTCATAGTATCTAGGGAATTAATACCTAATTTATCCCCAACCCTTGGAATTTCCAGTGAAAAATACAGTGATTGTATGGCAAATAAAAGGTTATCAAAAAAGGGTGAACATAGACAGAGGGGAGGAAGAGCAGAGGCTAATAAAGGACAAGCTTGGCTTTGATTTAAGGTTTTCCGGGGGGGGACTCCCTATATTCGGATGGTGGGTGCTATCAGATTTGTAAAGAAGCATACCAGCTAAAAAGTCTTTCTCTAGAGACAGGCTGCAGGTAGTGTTTGGTACACCCTGTCCAGGGCTGTCATATGACTGCCAGGTCTTGGTGTCATCCAGCCAATACCAACACCAACGAGTGCTGAAGACATGACCAATATGTGCCTCAACTGAGGACTGTGTCGACAGGCGGCGGAGTGGAAGCTTTATTGCTACATCTGGAGTAGGAATAATAAATACATAAATAAATATAAATAAGATCAATAAATATGTTCATTATATTAATTAAATTATTAAATTGATGATAGATATCATTGTTTTTTAACAAGGATATTTTTGTAGAATCGTAAGTACAAGGTTATCAAGGTGAAAACTTTAGGGGGAGGGTAATAAATGTGTTATCATCTTACAAAGATTTATAATGTGAGGTCCAGTACTTTCTGAATGGATTGAGCAATTCCACATTTAGTGGGGGCTAGAGGGGCTTTAACCCCCCCCCCAATATTTCATCAAGCTTTCACACATATCCACTAAATTTAGCTCCCTAGTCTTGTCATACAATCTAACAAACTAGCCCCTCCCCCCATTTTGAAAACTATTCAGCCATCCCTGAAATCTTGCATGGATGGCAAGAGGGACCCTTGAAATGAGTTTATCCTAGGGGTGTGTGCAGCAGGGTCCAGTGCTGGACAGTAGGGAGGCTGGTAGTTCTGTTGCTTCTTTTCCCACTCAACACTGACTAAGGCATGCATTTTTGTTCTAAAGAATAATCCAGAATAATATTGATTGACATACTTGGCTTTGGAGATTCTGCAGTAGCTACCATCTTGTCAAAATTGATGCTATAACATTCCCCATTCATGATTAAGGAGAACGTTTTTTGTTTGCATCACAGAAGGCCTGTTCCACCATTATGTTTAGATCACAACTCAGACTCTCCCACAAGCCACTACTAGGAGATTTCCACTGCCATAAGTATGGGAGATCTGTGTGGTGCCGAATACATCGTTGACCATAGCTGCACAAGCCACGGAGGTGGAATCCACAAATATGGATATCACTGTCTTCCTTGATTAAAGGGGCAGATACTGGAGTTACAGGAAATGAGGGGCTGGTTACTTTAGGCAGAGGACTTGTTGGTGTACTTGGTTTCTGTGGAGATGGTAAATTTGGAACTGAGCCGTCAGCAGATTGATCAGAACTTGAGCTAGTTGTGCGTTTCCTCTCGCGGCCACCAAGAATGTGTAGCACCATGGCTTCACCAAAATGGTCCAATCCATGATTCTTCAATACATTGATATTATGTTGGTCAGCAAAGTGATGCACCCTTCTACACTTGTTACCAAACTTGCATTGGCCATCTACAAAATGTAGGCAGACATGTAGAAAGGGACACTTCTCACCATTAGTACACCCTCCTTTGTTATTGTAAAACTTGCACACATCTGGAATTGGGTTATTGTCAGCAGCCCTTTGACTCTCAGTGTCAGCAACCACCTTTTGCATCAGCTGCCACAAGGTCCGGTCATCAAGGAAATCAAGGTCAAATTTCCTTAGGATTGATAAATTGTGCTGATCTCTGATTTGGTGTGAGAGCCGACATTTTCCTTGAAGCTGCAGGTCCCCTTGATAAAGTAAGGGCACAAATGAAGCATTGCACATCTGTCTGCAGCACGGCAACCTTGTTTTTCTTTTATCTTGGGGCAAAACTTCAAAGGCAATATAATCTCTACATTGACTTTGCTGCCCTCTTGGGCCACCTTAAATCTGCTGCAAGAGCTAACGAATCTTTGAGCCCCCCCAAATAGCTTCACATATTCTCTCGAAGGTTTCTGTAGCTTAGCTATTGCAGATCCCAGTTCCATCACACCACCATTTGTACAAATGACATGAAATAATTCTTGATCGATTCCCAGCGTCGCAGGCACGTCTACCTGTCTGTTTTTGTAAGCCATCTTTGCAGACTTTCGCACTTCCGCCTTCAAGTTTCGCTTTCAGGTCCTGACAGTCCCACCGCGGAACTGACCACGTCGACGAATGTCGTCGCTGGCCTCGGAAAGCTCTGAAAATAATGGAAGCCCAAACATCAGTTTCCTGGGATCCCTTACTAAACCAATCCAGACATAAGTTCGTCGTTCTACCTTTAAATTTCTCGAAATGATCCCACCTTTCCCGTCAAGTTCTTAGAAAGGGTCCAAGTATTTTTCCGCAAATTTTATACATGCCCCATATAATATCCGCTGTACAAATCTACCGAGGATTCAAATTGTTTTGAGCCCCCTCCCCAGGGGAAACCCGGGGGGGGGACTCCTATATTTTTGGGGAGGGGGTGCTCGTCGTACCTTTTAGGGTTTAAAATTAGGCCTCTGGTACCTTTTAGGGGTCCGTTCTAGCAAATCAAGCTTGTTTGAAGCCTGAAAATTACGAGGGAAAATACGTCTTGTTGGTACCTTTTAGGGGTCAAAATCAACTAAGCGACGCCATTTTAGGTACCTTTTAGGGGTAAAATCGAAAGTTCCCGACGAGCACCCCCGTCCCCGAGAAGATAGTGAAACTGAAAATGCGCGAAAGCAAAAGTATAATACATTTATTTGTCCGGCACGATTCGGGGACTCGTTCCTGATTGGCTCACGAATTTGATTGGCTGAAAAATATCTTCCTCACACTCATGACTCAGTCGACGTACCCAAGCTAGTCACATTTCGGGCTTAGTATTAACGTGATTTCACGATAGTAACGTGATTCCAAAGACGCTCCTAATCCTTGGAGGTTCCTAGAAAAACGATATGAAAAACTACTTTGTGTTTCTCTGAACTTTTGGCGGCCAAAATCTCCCCGCCCACCCTCCCCCCAGGGCGCACTTTTTAACCAAGCGCACCTGGTTAAAGTGCCCCAGCGGACAAGCTAGCGAAGCGTGACCTTCAGTTGATGTTGCATATGGGCCCCCGAGTAGTGAACAATTTTAATTGTTAAAACATACTCCCCTTTGTTTCTTATAGTAGAACTCTAAATTTTGTTGATCGGGTTGTCACGTAACATGTATAGTGGCAGCATAGAAGTGGTTCGAGCTTTAGTGAGCGTCAGCTCAAGTGACTTGTGAACAACATATTTCCTCAGAAAACTAACCCACGATAGTGCCATTTTTTGCATTTAAATTAGAAAATTATTATAAGAAACATTCACACTTTTCAGCGGGAACTGGAACCACCCCTTCAACTACCAGTCATGGATGTTCTGAGCAAAGCATTCAGAAGCCATTGCAATTGATCACATATTTTATTTTGACAGTTAACTTTTCATAAAACAAAGACTACATTTTTACACAAAGCATGTGCCTTTTCCCTTGCCTGCTTTTCACCATTGGCAAAAAAATGTTTTTGGGACTCCTGTCTTCCCCTCCCCACGCTCTCCTCGAACGGGCCACAGGAATCCCGAAAACAATTTTAAAATAACTTCAGCAGAGCTGCCAGCAACAAGTAGGCCACCTTTTCCTTTTATCTACAATGAATCATCCAATTAATAAGTCAGCCTGTTTTGTCTAATTTGTAGGTTGTTATTCACAAAATGTCTCATGGCTGGTTCACATGCTACAATTTGTGGGGCTGATTTCTTCTAAGCTTCATTTGGTGTCAGTGTGACCATGTAAACTGGCTGGCATGTGTCACTTTGGACTGGCATCATATGAACATCGTATGAAATTGATTAAAACACATTGTCCTATGTGAAACAACACATACTGGGCAGTCACAAAAAAAACAATCCAGATTCCCTTGTAGAGGACCTCTGGAATTCCAGGGTGGGTGGTCCTAGAGCAACCAGGAATTTTAGGGTGGGTACTGTAATATAGAGTTAGATTCCAGGGTGGATGTCCCCAAAATATGTGGGTAAAGCATAAACTCAATGAAGAAATTTGCTGGAAATACTGGGTACGTGGAACCCAAAATTTCTAGGGTGGGCTCGATGTAGCTGAAACCAGGATCCTCAATTTTTCTGTGACTGCCCAATAAGGTTGCATGGAGGGGATCTGGAATGTTCACAAAATTCAGCCTCCACTTTGTCAAACAATGTCACTAATGAATCCCAATGCCAAGATCTATTGACATCATCTATAAAAACAATTACTTCTATAATTGTACTATTTTTTTCATAATTCTGTGAACTCTGAAGGAACCATCAAACCATGTTAAAGCTTAGCAAAAAACACTTAAACACTTAGCAACCACAAATATCACTCAGAGGTGTTGCAAAAGCTACCAGATTGCTTAGATGTTCATGAAAGGTCCATGAGCACCCAAGTCACATTGCAGGCACACAAGAATAAAACGCAGTTGAAAATTTGATGCAAATGTTCAGTTTGAACATAGTTAATAGGGTGGGATGGTTAGGAATCCTGGCAAACTTCAAAGGACCATCACAATAGCGTGGGCTGGATGTTGAAAGGGGCTATCATGTGATATTGACCCTGCACAATCTTTTGTTTCACCCTAATCTAATATGCATGTCTGGTTGTACACTGAATGTTACTGGCTGGATTTTGGTACTTATGTACCGTGACCCTGTACAGACAAAAGGATTCCTCTGGAAAAGTGAACAAAGACATAATACAAAAACAGGGTGTCAGGTTTCCTAACCATTCTCCTCTATAAACAAGGTTTGAAGTATTGTGAAATGTGAAGAACAATAGAAACCCCTTTGGGACCTACAGTATCAGCCAATCACAGCTGTTGAATAACAATAGATCCAATTGAAAACAAAGCGCAAAGGTTCGCGGTTGACTATAGGCCTTTAAGGGAACACTCTGTAAACACAAATAACTAGTTGACTAGTTGATGCAGTTTGCAGAATTATGAAAAACGCTGTACAAGTAGTTAGCTAGTTTATACACTGGTAACACAAATAACTAGTTGACTAGTTGATGCAGAGTTTGCAGAATTATGAAAAACGCTGTACAAGTAGTGAGCTAGTTTATACACTGGTAGAGTACGCATCTTGCTCTGTGGCTTGGCAGCATCAGTTTATGCCTTAGTGAAAAGGTACATGGGCCTTTGAAAGCCTGCAAAAAAGCATAGAAAAATCATTTTACTCATTTTATTTCCTCAATCATGAAAAAAAAACCATTGCCATCTCAAAATATCTCTTCATTTAGTTTGTGACTGTCCCTTACTGGCACAACAGAAACTACACTGCATATGCACCTCTGTTGATAAATGAAACAGGATTCACACAAGGAAGCACCAATGAAATGCCGTGACTTTTCAAGGACTTTTTCAGGACTAAAATAAAAAAATCAAGCACTCACAAAATGAGAAACATATTAACTGGAAGTAGGATTTCTTACTGAAAATCTGGCAAAAGTGATGACAAGTGTTGAATCAACAGAACATACTGAAATATCTAGACATTTGAAATTTAATTTACAGTGCTGCACATGTAACCGTGAACACAGGGCAGGGCTTCCTACGGAGGATTTAGTACGTATTTACTGCGCCCTCATTAGGTCGGTCGTTGAATACGCCTCACCAGCATGGGCCGCCCTTTCTGATTAGCTCGCTCACAATCTCGAGATAATCCAGAAAAGGGTGCTGCGAATTATGCTCGGTAACACCTACGAGTGTTATCAAAATGACCTTACTCGTACGGGCCTAACAAGCCTAGCCCATCGTAGAGCTGACTAGGCTTGCTCACAGTTCATACATAAGACCAGATTAATTCCCCCAATAAGTAACCTGAAAAAAAACAACCACTGTTAAACATGGCTATGGCCTCCGAACGGGAAGTTCCAAGACTATCCCTTATCAAGCAGCCAAAACGAAGCGCCTCGCTGACTTTGTCACATATAGATTCTGAATTATTAATTTATATTGTATTATTGTTACTGACCCACACTAGTATTCAGCCTTTCGCTGCAATTGCGTTCAAATAAACTATTATTGATTGATTGATTGATTGAACACCCAACAAAGTTTCTTTCAAGTTTTCAACTAACCCTATTTTCTGAAGATTTTTCATTTTCTCGGCTTTTTCTGACAAAAATTACAAGAGAGGGAAGTAGGACAAGAAAAACCTTTCCTTAATGGCCAGATGGGAAAACCCAAGGAGCTAAGCTCGTCAGAAACTTGCAAGAAACTTTATTAGGTGTTCACTGTTAGACGCGCAGCACTGTAAGTCAAGAATCTGATCATCCTAAAAGTCAATAAAAGAGCTTTTCAATGACCTTTTCAAGGTTTTGAATGGCTTGTTCAGAACTCCAGGGCCTGGGGTTGACGTTCCCTGATACTGATTTTGGTTGATTGAGCTTACTTTTAAAATGACTGGTCAAAATGTCACCAGACAAAAAGATTTGACTTTCAATTTTGGACGGAAATTGTTGGATAACTGTTATTATTAGTCCTGCATTTGAAATATTTCATTTGTAAAAGTATGGAAGCAACCAGTTCATGTTTGTAGGACTCGTGTTGATAATAATAATGGTTACCAGAAGCCCTAGCAGCCAGAGATCCACATCACTGAGAAGTACCAGCAACAACAATGCTCAAATTTGAAGAAAACTAAGAAGGATAAACTTATTTTTATATTGTTTCTTTTACTGTTAATCAGTTACCTGAGTGCTTGTGATCTGGTAGATCAAGGACCTCAAACGCTGCAAACCCAACCTCTTCCGACAGCAAGTAGTCAATAAACTGCTCTGGCATGAACTTTATCTTATCATAATTGGCCCGGATTTTTTCCTTCAAGAGAATTGAATGTTAAAAAATATGAGTCAGCTCTTTTTGTGGCTACAGAAACACAATTATCAAGTATTCACTTGTCCTGATTGTACAGATGCATTAAATAACCACACTCGCCCTGTTGTGGTCAGCAAAAGGCACAGGTACCCTGATACTGGAGCAAAATTCCAGGGAGGGTATCCCAAAAATATAGATTTCCAGGGCAGTCATGAGAAAATTCACTAGAATTCCAGGGTGGGTAGGAGCAACCTAAAATTTCCAGGGTGGGTACCAGATGGGGTCCTCAACAGATTAGATTGGGGTGCAGATTAGTTTTGCAACTGCCCAATTCCAGAGGCAACTTTATCAATCCAAGATGGCAGCCATTTTGCTCCACGTTTTGTTGTAATGGAGCAGGAATGTCAATCTGATCAAAATTTGTATTCTGACTAAAATCTGAATATCCACCGACCTGTCAAATCAGCCAACGACTGTTTGTCAATCTCTTGAATGAACAACGACTTGCTACCGTATTTGGTGTGAAATACTGGCTTACGTTTCTGTGTTTGAGGGTAATGTATAGCTGTGGCACAACAAAGGTGGGGCCAACAGCAGGAATGTCAACCTCAGGACTTAAAAAAAAATCTGCAGTCTGCCTTAAAATGGTGAAATTTCCTGAAATTCTCCTGGGAGAAATACAGTAAATGTATGGCAGTCATCTTGACTTTCTCCTGAGAGACAAAGCTAAAAATCTTGAGACTCCAGGCAAAGCAGGGAGAGTTGACATCCCTGGGAGTGGGGCTCTTTAGCTGTTTCCAAAAACCAATAAGGTTGATACTTACAGTTAAGTTCTTTTTTCTCCGATAAGATGAGAGTGGTTGAGGCTCTAGGATAAGCCTTCCCCCTGGCCTCAGATTTCTAAACATTCTCTTGAACATCAGTTTCAGCCCCTCATCACCGTTATTCAGATGAACCCATTTGGTCACACTCAGACAAAGGATGGTATCATACATGGGTTTTTGATATGACAAGGCACGTTCATCATGAGGCACATAATTCTCCTGCAATGAAAAAACATCAGGCCTTAATACTTTTACCTATGTCTAATAGAATGTGACATGTTGGTGCATTTTTTGCATAGACATGATAATGAGATAAAGGTAAAAGTAGTGAACTCAATCCATTTAAATCTCATATAATTTTTACCCATCCTTAGGTCTAAAACTGGCTTAAGCGATATGCAGTCAAGAATAGCAAACTAATGGTGTTATTTTAAAAGTTTGTTATTGTACTAGATCAACAGAACAAACATCCTTAATTTTGAGCCTTGAGATAATGTACTGGTAAGGCATTTTCTTAAATTTTTGTTGTGGAAATCCTGGATGAATTTGCAACTTGGTTGCCATCTCAGATAATCAGGATAATATGTGAAGCTGGAATTAAAGTAAAAACATTAAGTCGAAATTTGTGATTAGTTTCAAAATTTTAGTCACAATTTTTTCAACACTAAACTTTGGAATAATTTAGCAAAGTTCTGCCAATTTTTCCAGGAGTTCAATAAAGATAATTCCAGGACTTTCCAGGCCTGGAATTCAAAGGGTTTAAAAACAATTCCAGGGCAGTAATAGATATAATGTGTGGTTACAGAAATTATCCATACCCCCCCTACGGAAGGGCATTGGAAATTCTGGAGGGTGGGGGGGTCAATTTACCTGATCATTTCCATACAAATACTGTATTTTTCCTCGGAAATTCCAGAGGGGTGGGGGGGGGGTCACTTTTCAACACCCTTCCACGGGGGGGAATGGATATTTTCTGGAACCACACAATGGAACTACGTATGGATTAATGGTTGTATTGGTGATAATCTCACCTGCTTGAAGACAACATTTTGAGGGAATCTGCTGGAACCAAATCCTTTCTCTGGAAGTATAGGGGCAGCTATGGGTCCACTGGTAAGTCCAAAAGAGATTGGAAAATCACTTCCACTTGGAGCAGTAGCTGTAACAGGTTTGTTCAGAAATTTCCTTATATTGTTTTTAGCGAGCCGGATAAGACTATTGTCAATATCATTCCCAACTATTACACGTGGCTGAAATTTCTGAGCTACAGCTATTGTAATGTCACCAATGTTACAACCGATATCCATAATATCCTTCCCATGAAACCACTCCTTTTTAAAACTCTTTAAGCGTGTGTCCTCTGATATGGTAGAATTTCTGTAACCATAGTAACGATTGTAATTCCCATGAATAAATATTTTGCCCTTTGGTACAAGTTTCTCTCTCATTCCATCTGTGTCAATTTTTTATTGGCAGTTCCAAGAGCAGCTGGTGTTTTACTTTCAATATTTGGCTCAATTTTGACAATTTCAGAAGATGTAGCAATTTCAGAATTTTGTGTATCAAAACCTTCCAAGTGGTGCATATCTTTTTCACATTTTAGGTCCTCTGATTTCTTTTTCTTTTGAGGGGGTTCAGATTCAGAGCTTGCGTCAGCCCTCCTAGCAGTTTTCTTTAGAATTTCTGTTCCAGTTGGTTGCTTAGAATCTATGGCCTGAGTAGCACCATCTTCAGTCTTTTTCTCTTTATTATCTTCCTTTTCTTTTCTTCTTTGGGGGTTCATCTCTAAGAGTTTCTTCAATTTCTGACCTCTCTACTGCTTTGTCTTCTTCAAGTTTTTCTGAAATATTGCCATTTTCAGAAGTTTCTTCTGTTTTACTCTTGTTGTGTGTTTCTGCTTGTAACTTTGGTTTTCTCACCTTTTTCTTTTTTGGCCTTCTCTTTCTATTTTTTGCAATTCCTCCACTTCGATTTCATTCTGATTTTCTCCTTTCTCCTCCTTATTTCTATATCATTTTGACCCAATTTGTTCTTTTTCTTCTTCTTCTTCTTTTTAGGTGTAGTAATCGCTTCTTTGCAATCTTGAGATGGAAAGCATTTTAAGTTAAGGGGGTCTGTACAGTCTTTAGGCAAACATAAAGGGACTGGAGAATCACCATGGATACTAGCCAAAGGTGATGCCTGAGGAGTACAAACTGCAGGGTCACGGTCAATCAAACTATTCAAATTCAGTGGATCATGGCTGTTTCCACCCAAGTGAAAGCTGATTGGTTTGCCTTTTTGATGTTTCTTTTTTGGACCCAGATCTCCTTTCTTTGCTTGCTGAGAAATTTGTGGAAATCCCTCAAATTCGCCCGAACTTTTGGCGAGATTCCACTAGTTTTAGATGCTCTGCGCTGACTCACTGGGCTAACAAACTTCTTTTTGACAGGACTTAGCTGTTCTCTTCCTTCCTTTGTGGCCATTTTCAAGCCTAAAATAAACGAGCTCATTAAAAATTAATGAGCCCCGAGCCGCTCTCCAAGATGTCGGTAGATGAATCACATTTCAACCTCCAAGAAATCCTTTACGTTATGCGATCTCGGTAGAAATAGGAGAGATCCCTCTGCATTGAAGGCCCTGATCTCTCGTCTGATAGCGTCTCTTGTCACTCTTGGCTTCTGTGGGTATGACGCGCATGTATTACGCCGAATATCCAAGAGTTTGGCGTTGACTTCGTAAACTAAACAATGTACAGAGTGGCAAATAGGGACCTCTTGCCTTCGTCGTTTAAACTCAAAATATCCAATCTGATCAAAGACAAAGTCAGCCAAATAACCACAAGACAGTAGGTAGATAACTTGCAAATGTCCCTATGTGGTAATCAGTAAACCTGGGCTTATTTTGAACCTTTGCGGGGAAGATTTCTGGGAGACTGCTTTCACCCCTCAGCACGCCTGGCTTTATCAAGACACCACTTTCATCGTTGCGTTCGAGCAACGTGTTTTGACATTCTCGTACCAGAAGTCCCCTCGGTCGTAACAGGAGAGCACGTAACAGGAGAGCACTGGGCACGAGTTTCGCGCGCTGTGTTTTTTCGCGGCGCAGCGGCGGTTGGTTTCGAAGTTTTATACCTGCAACAGGCAATTCCTTCCGGTTAACGCACAAATTCAGAGAGCGCTTGCTAGGATTCCGATTGTTAAGAGTTTTTGCGTAGTATCAGCAAAAGCTGACTTTCATTAATGACGTTTTTGGACTATTTTAATGAAATTATTGCCAAACTCAAGATTTTGTGCCGCACAAAAAGCTTCTATAAAGGCTCGTTCACACAGCGCGATCTTAGCTGCGATCGTCGGCGTCATATCGCCCCCCCCCCCCCCCCCCCCCCCCCCCGCTCTAATTCATGACCAGTCCTAAGGGGGCGCGACACTAAAGTCTGCCTAACTCTTCCAAAACCGGAATCGGCTAGGAAAGTGTTTATCTTTCGATGTGCTCTCGGGAATGGAACAATCTACCAAACAGCTTGAGGGCAGCAAGGAAATTAAAACTCATTCAAGAAGGATTTGCGCTCTCTCCCCGCCCCTGCCTCTTTGTAACACTATTTTTAAATACCTTATGCTGAATTGTAAACATTGATTGAACATTATTTTTAATTTAAAAAAAAACAGTGTACACTGATGAAATAGTCAGAATAATCCGTGCTCAAATAAAGATATGTATCAAGAGTGGATTAACAAGAGTTAGAATCTTTTCCTACTGTATTTGTCCACATCACAGTCAGAAAAGTGTCTATTTTTAGATTTGAGTTTCGCGCGCGAAAGTATTCGAATGCTCAGGCTCGAATGCTCGTATACCCAATACACAACAAAATAGAGAATATCCTACCTTATCTTTGCGATTTTAACGGTTTTTCCATTGATCTGCGATTTAATTTTAGGCTGGATCTCACAACTGTCGCGTGGCGAGGAAGTGGGAACCCTGTGGATGACGAATTTTCGCGGGCATCCTAGTTCTAAAAATAGACACTTTTCTGACTGTGATTCGGGCGTACATTCTAAATATGGAAACTCTTGGTAATCCACTCTTGTGTATGTATGTAATAAAATGTAGCGAATATGTTGCTGCTCCTAAATGACTTTTTTCATGAAACATATGTTCATTCGATAGAGTCCTACCTGAGTCATCCACAGGGTTCCCACATTTGTGAGATCCAGCCTAAAATTAAATCGCAGATCAATGGAAAACCCGTTAAAATCGCAAAGATAAGGTAGGATATTCTCTTTTTTGTTGTGTATTGGGTATACGAGCATTCGAGCCTGAGCATTCGAATACTTTCGCGCGCGAAACTCAAATCTAAAAATAGACACTTTTCTGACTGTGATGTGGACAAATACAGTAGGGAAATATTCTAACTCTTGTTAATCCACTCTTGCTAATATATATTTCTAAAAATTTAGGTCAAATTTTCACGCTCGCTAAGCACCTGACCTCGCACGCGTCAAATGTTCTATATGTCGCTTTTATTTTTTAGGCACCGTCCACATACACTTAGCCTGCGTAAGCAGCCGTCCACTTAGTCCTTTTCCGGGCGAGCGCCTAAGTGGCGGCTGCTTACGCAGGCTATCGTACACTACGCCCGTTAAATTTGAAAACGGCTATTTTGCCTCGGAAACGGAACAAACGTTTTACGTCCACAAGGCCGTGTCACAGGCGAGGCAATTTTGTTGCGGCTTTGTTGCGTCGCGAATTGCAGTAAATATTGCGCGTCTGACATACCGCGGCAACGCAACAAAATGTGCGTTGCTAGTTGCAGAAAAGTAGATATGATTTCTACTTTTCGCAACATTGCGAGCAAATTGCTGCGTGTGACATGCCTCTGCAACTCGCGAGGCAATGCTTACTTCTTATTAGCCAATCAACGCACGCCATTCATGTTTTTTACTTGGATAAGCCGCTGTAATTTATAATTTTATTGCGGGCGTATTGCATGTTGTGTGTGACATCCAACGGCAACTCTCAATGTTTTTTAATTCGTCATCGCTGCGTTGCGAGTTGCAAGAAAAATTGCCTCGTGTCACATGGCCTTTAAGCCGGCTAAATTTGAAAACACCCAAAACTCGTCAGCTTAGCGCATGCGCCAAAGAAAAGAGCCCGCGCAGTCATAAATTCATCGCAGCCGTGTGACATGACGTTAGTCGTTTTCGAAAAGCTCCGTTTTCGCCGTCCACACAAAAACGCGTAGTTGCACCACTTTCGGCAGCGTTTTCGAAAAGTTCCGTTTTCGGTTGAAATTTAGCCGGTGCAGGTGGTCTAGTGTGGAGGGAAGGCACAACCGGATGAATAATTTTAACCGGCGTAGCGTGGACGGTGCCTTACTTCAGAAAGATTTTATGATAACTTTTGTGGCCACAAATTGTAAAGAAAAGCGTCTTTCAACTTCGAGGCCTGATATTTTCGTAAATATAAAATTAAATTATCAAAAATCTTTATCATAAAATTTCACAAAAAGTGAACGAAATTGTGCACGCGTGCTCTATTGCGCCAATAAAGTCATAGAATGTTGTGCTCTTAAATGCTTATAGTTGATTTGATATAGCATAAATGATATAGCATAATGCAACGTGATGCGTATTTTTTCCCATAAGCACGTCGAATATCTTTACAGAGACCTTAAATAAGTCGCCAGAGTAATGAAATGGCCCAGTGACATTGCTAGTTTTTTTTATGAAATATAAAACAAACAGCGCCTCGGTTTTCAAAACTCTATGAAGGCACAGAAAAAAATGTTTTGTTTCTTTTATAAAATAATTTCAAAGCGAGAACAATAATCATACGCGGGAGGAGAAGTTTCAATAGCGCATCGCGTTATGGCATTTCTATGACCTTCATAGAGTTTTGAAACACAGCTCTCGGCCAATCACCAGAGCGCGCGAACTATCTCAATTATTTTATAACAAAAAATATCAGTCTGAAATGTGGTCTGTGTAGCAAGGCTTTCCGTGGAGTTTAAAAGTCAGAGAAAAGTCCGAATCTTGATGATTTGGCTGCGCGAAATATGGGGCGAGGGCTAAAGGAGAGAGGGGGAGTGTCAGGGAGGCCTCCCCCCGCAGCCAAAAATCGTTCGTACTTTTCTCTAACCTCTGAAACCCACGGGAATCGCTTGCTACGCAGGCTAATGCATCCCACATTGACAAAAGAGCGCGCCAAGGACTCTTTTTATAGATTTCACCTCCCCTATTTTTGGGGCGGGGTTGCTCGTCGGGAAATTTCGATTTTACCCCTAAAAGTGTTAAAATGTACCAAAAGGACGTGGGACGCGGCTACGCCCCTGACTTACGTTACAGAGGTGAGCAAACAAGACTTGCAAGAAAGAAGAAGCTTTCCAGGATAAGTAGGTGCAACTATTTGCAGGGGTCGAGGGAAGACTTTTTAATCTGCTAAACGCTTGAGGTTCTTAATAGTGATAAGAAGCGTTAATTATTGTACTCTCTTTTTAATTTTTTTATTGACATCTACTCTACTCTCATTGGTGTAGCTATAGCTACTGTATATTTAATATCTAATGAATGTTACTGAGCACAGGTCCGCAACCAGCATAAGGCGAGAAAGTCAATGCCTCGGTAAAAATTTTGTGCACTTCTAGCAGTTAATGTTTCAGAATTCCTAGTTATTGAAAAAAGGAGTGTATATTGTTTGGTAATTTACCATTCAAGTATGCCTCGGTAATGGTTTTTCTGCTTACGACCCTCCTGTACATTATTATACCATAGACTTTGGATCACACAGATTATACGCAAGTATATGGGATGTACGTCAAAGGTAAAATCTCAGTGGCGGAGCAGAACGTCGCAGAAAGGTTGGTCCTTTTTGACCTTGCACCACTGTCTGCAAAACAAACAAGGCCAGGGTATACAACTTTCAAAGCTTTGAAGTCTGAAGTCTAATCTGTCATCATGTTTTATAGCATGCATGGATGACATGTTTCATCTTAATATAACTTCTTTCCTATTATTCTAAGACTCCGTGATCTCACTGAAACGTTTGATAAGGTGGACACCTTTTTCAATTACAGATGAAATTTGTGCCAGGGAACTTTTTCTGTGAATGACCAAGATTCGGTCTCCTAGGCCTGATTCATTCTCTGTTCTCCTTACAACTCGAAGAAGTTTGTAAAACGTGTCTTTGAATTTCCTCGGGCAGTGCTCAGTAGCAGATTTAATGGCAGCCCCCTCTAGGATAATGTGAGCATGAAGAAGAAAGTGATAAGTTGCCTTTAATTGTTCCTCATCAGCATATTCTACCTGTTGCTTTCTTTTGCTAGTACCTACTACTTTGCCAGGTCTACTTTGAGCCAAGAAATCAAACACATTTAAACTTGCATCAGTAACATTACCAAAAACTCGAAGTGACTGTTTCATGGCCATGACAACATCATATGATCTTGAATAGTGGCTTGCACAGGCAACTTCCACTGCTTCATAACTTACAACTTTTTTCTGCAAGTATACTTTCTCTTCTCGCTTTGAATGATGTCTGCATGACTCTGCAGTGTGGGTCCCCCAAGACTTCAGACATAGCCAGCAAAATGGTGCATTACAAAAGATACAGTACATGTTACTACACCCCCCATTTTTCTCAATTGGATAACGACAGAAAGGACAGCGTTTCACATAGACCTTTAAATACAACTCTTTATCAAAGGATTGTACTTTGTCACTGTGTCTGAGCCAGAAACACCTTGTCTGGTTGCAATCAGCTGGCCAGTGACCTTCTTCATTGCAGCCCAGACAAAACATGTTTCCACAGTTACAAACTACATGGACTGGTTTGTTCCTGTCAGAGCTACTTCCTACTGAGGCAACCTTGATGTATAAGTTACATCTATACTCGCGGCACCTTGTCCACTGGATGCTGGCATTCAACCTCTTGTTGGTTTTACCAGCCAGGTATTGGTCATAAAGGTGTGGGACCAGTCCTATAATGGTCACATCATTCACCTTAATATCACACTGGTACCCAGGGCACCTGATACTGAATTGGCCATCAGAGATCTGGGACTGCAAGTACTGCTCCCAGCATACATTGCAAAACTTGTCTCCGCATTCCAAAAGCCTAGTAGTATTGACATTATCTGAAAAGAAACAAAAAATAAAATATGAATACATTGACCTGCAATATTTGATTGGAAGGTTAAACTTATTATTAACTTTTAAAACCTTTATAAATTAACTGAAATATCTCCAGGATTTTATAAAATAGTCTGGCGGATTAGAGCAAATTTTCAAGAAAATTGTGCATTTAAGGCTAAAACCCCAATTTTTGCCAGGGGATAGTTTTCAATGTATCTTTACATCGTAGTTATGGAGGCAGGCAATAATTCTTTCAAAGCGAAAGCTAGAGAAGTTTTAGAGTGAACAATTGTTTTGCTCAATAGCAGCCATTTTGAATGCTTTGTTATTAATGAGGTTTAGAGCTCTTAGCTTTGCGAAATTTCAAGTTGTTCTCTAGACTGCACAGCAATAGCAGCTCAACATTTGCTAATTCTGAACTATAGATTGAGCTGACCGACTTCGGCTGGGCGATAGTTGGAGTTTTTGGTGATGTATTAAATGTCACGACCAGTTTATTGGGAATATTTATAATTTATATTGTAAAACAATAGCCTAAATGAGATTTAGTGAAATGTTTCAAGAATGACTTCAACAAATTTAAAAACAGGGCATCTGGGGAAGTGCGGTAAAAAACGGCAAAAAAGTGCGGAGAAGTGCGGGATTTTTTTAGAAAAAAGTGCGGGAAAAAGTGCGGTAAAACGGTGAAAAGTGCGGTAAAGTGCGGTAAATTATTTTCTTTAATTTGAAGGTTTGCGCTTTTGGGGGATCATAACGAGTCGTTTCTGTTGATTTTCTATTTGTTTTGTCATTTTTAAACGTAATTTCGTTGAAGCTGATGTAGCAGCTAACTTATTAAACTTCGCATGATCAAGAACAATGGAAAAATGCAAAAAAAGAAGGGCTCACCATGCTTGCTTGCACGGCATCGGTCTTTAAAACTTGAACCCCTAAAATCACTAAGAGCGCCTATTTCTCCATACAATCAACCCCGCATGCGTTGTTCATAACAACAGAGCAGATTTCGTATGACTGTGAAAAGTACCGCCACAAGGCTGTTTCTACGCGATTTCATTCCATTTACAGCAGGCCAGATTCCGTACCGCCACCGCAACAGTACCGCGCCGCACCGCGGCATTTTTCACAGTCATACGAAGTCTGCTCTATCTTGCAATAAAGTTCTCCAAAATGTAAACTTCGTGCTTTGTCATCATCATCTTAATCTAGGGTAAATGGCTCCGGCAGTTTCATAGGCAGGGCCCGTGGTTTGATGCGCTGGTGCGGAAACGCATAATTTGGCTTTCTCCGCATAATGCGCATAATCCGTCAAACCCCGCATAATCGCGCATAATTTCCCAAAATTTTGTGAAAAACATCAAAAAGGCATCATTACTTGGTGAATTTTAAACTTTCTTACCTAGTTTTTCTCACAAAAGTCATACATTTCTTCTGAAATCGTCTGTCCAACGTCAAAACAACTCGATAGAAATGAGAATAACAAGGCGTTCTATGCTAATAGCGTCGCGCTGGGAACTGATATCGAAAAGCAATAAAACTTGCCTAATTGGCCAAATAACTAATATTTCCAGCTGAGCAAGATAGATTCAAACACATGTTTGCGCTTTGGATATTTTACAAAGAAAAATCACGGCAAAACAGGACGCTAACCGCGATAAAAACGGTCATCTTTCAATGCACTTCACATTGATCATATGACATTACTTTTTCGTGGATCTTTATGATTGTTACAGACAGCAATTTCATTTCACAAACAACGCGAAAAATACCAGGCACACGAACAGCTCCCACGATAACAAAAACAAAAACACTGACAGAATAACGTGGCACGTTTCCGGTTTTATAAAAGCTCTCCGACGATAGTGCAGATCGCTCTCGCGATCAGGATTAATTTTGATAATTACACGCAGAACGACGGCAAACAAACGCAACGATGTTTTTTGTGATTAAATGAGATAGATAGCTTTATTAAAATTTCTTTGGCAGCCAGAAAGCTGAATACCGGAAAATTTACAATAATACATAAAATATGAGAGATCGTAACGGTCCGTAACGATAGTTCTGTTAGTCTGCGTAGCTCTCGCGACCGTGACTGTTTAGAAGGATTTTTCCACACAATATTTGGTTATTTTCTTAAAAAGTGCGGAAAAGTGCGAAGAAAGTGTGAAAGTGCGGAAAAGTGTGATTTTTGGGCAAAAGTGCGGAATCGCACTGCCGCACTTCCCCAGATGCCCTGTAAAAAAGATCGACTGAGATAATTGGTACCTCATGTGTAAAAAGAAGCTTGTCTCTGAAATTTTGGCATGATATTTTCTTCCCAGTTCTGTGCTATACTCCATAAACATGGACGATGGAAGATTTCACTAAGTGCCGCAGAGCTCATAAATAACAAAGGATTCAAAGATGGCTGCCAATGGCAAAATGATGACTCACATTAAAACTGTTCCAGCTTTCGCTAGAAATAAAATTTAGCATGCCTCCATATCTTATTTTCAATAAACCACTGAAAACCATTGACATGCAAAGTTTGGTGTCTTTAGCCAAAAGTGCGCAGTTTTAATGCTAATGTGTGGTTCCAGAAATTATCCATACCCCCCCCCCCCTACGGAAGGGATTGGAAATTCCAGAGGGGTGGGGGGGTCAATTTACCTGATCTTTTCCATACAAATACTGTATTTTTCTTTGGAAATTCCAGAGAGAGGGGGGGGGGGGGTCACTTTTCAACACCTTCCTGGAGGGGTATGGATATTTTTTGGAACCACACAATCCGCCGGACTAAAACAGTGAGCTTCTGTCAGATGTTCAGTACAGGGTGTCTAAGTGTCAAGAAAAAGATCATCAGGACTTGAAACTTTTTTGCAGTTCTGCAAACTCTGTGGCAACAGTCAAATTTTTGTTAGCAGCTTCCTTTGATTGCACAAATAGCAAATTAATACACAAGGTTGCTTAGATGTTTCTTTCAGGAAAAGTGTTTGTTTAGAAATCTTGATGGCAACCTAGGAAGATTTCACATTTTATTATGATTTTTATAGAATTGCAAAGTTGGCTTTTAATTTTCCTTTTAGTACTCTCAGCTTCTCCGCTTTCCTTGAGTTTGTCATGGAAAATGTGTGGCTCCAGAAAATATCCATCCCCCTTCCCCCAAAGGAAGGGATTGGAAATTCCAGAGGGGTGGGGGAGTCAATTTACCTGATTTCTACCATACAAATACAACTGTATTTTCCTTTGGAAACTCCAGAGGGGTGGGGATCACTTTTCAACACCCTTCCGGGGGAGGGGGGGAATGGATATTTGCTGGAACTCCAATGTTAAACATCTTCTTTGGCACAATCTATTGCAGAAAAGCCTAAAGCTTATTTAAAGCATTATAACTTCTTACCAGTATCAAATTCAGTGTAACAAATCCCACATGACAATGGAATCTTCTTCTGCTCGTCTAACATGTGATGTAATTGGAGGTCAATCTTTTCCTTCTCAAGATCCTTCCTTGCCTCAATCATAGCAATTTTCTCTGGAAAGCTGAAGCACTTCCACCCAAACAGCTGATGAACCATCTCATTGTATTGCTTGTCATAATGAGTGATGTGCCTAATGTCATGCACCTCAAACTCTTTTTGGAAAAAATGGACAGCACTGAATACAATGTCTGCTATTGTACCGGTACTCTCTGAGCTGGGATCAACTGGTGAATTGTTCATGTGCAAGAGAAATCCCTCCTTCATTTGCTGGGTGATTTTAGATGGGGTGGAGGGTGTTGTCAAGTCACATGCTAGCACAGGCTTAATAGTAGCATTATAAAAACTGGTATTATTTGAAAGGTCAAAGAGAATAAAGGCAAATGGAACCACTTCAAATGGAAGACAGCCAGCAACCATGTTTGAGATGTTAATAGAAAAGAACCTTGGTTCAGAGTTACTTTCTGTGTAGAGTTTGCCCCAGTCATTTTGAAGTTTCTCTCTCTCAAATTCTTTATTATCCAAGAGAACACTGAGTTTAGTGTGGTTTAAATGAGCTTCTGTCTCCATTATGGGTATATACCCTTGCTTTCCTGTCCTGTTTTTGCGTCCAGTATCGTCACCTTGTTGGAAGTTTCTCTCTTGAATACAAGGAACAGACCTGAACAATGATGCCTCTCTTGCTTGTTTCTTTAGCTTTTCATATTCCAGCACCTCTGATTTCTGACTGACATACACAATGTGAGCACCATACTCTTTTTGCTTCTTTAAGCAAGTACCAATTTCTTCTGGGGAATGGTCAAGCTTACAAGGGGATAGGACTGCAACGGTCACGCTACTGGTATTCATAAAATCACCCAGTTGTAATCCTGATTTTGTGGAATGGCAGTTAGTGCTCTTGTAGTCGTTGTCATCACACTGACTCGTCCAGTAATCATCATCATCATCATCTTCATCATCACAGCTTATCCAGTAGTCATTGGCATCATCTACGTAGCAAGAAAGTTGATTTTTACCATATTTCCCTCTCCTATTTTTGGAGCTTCGATTTCTTTTAACCCCACGAGCCTGTTCTTTGGTTTTGTTCTGATGTGTCCATGAACCTGCTGATCTTGCGGTAGAAACTTCGATGAATACAGCAGATTCCTCTTCAAAATCTCTAAGAAGCGTTGTTGTTTGTGCATATGCCTTCTTCGGCTTCTTTTCTTGCATGCTGTATCCGCTAAAAACTGAAGTGCAGTTTCCTCTGTGCATCTCTTTTACAGAGTGACAAATTCTGGTCTCAACAAGAACCAAGGGAGTGTCATCTCCGTCCTCTTGTAGCCTGCCAAGTCCATAGTTTGCCTTGAGACTTCCTGACTGCTTGATATCTTGTGGAATACACCATCTCTTTTTCTTGCCAGCGAATACGAAACACTGCTCTCTATCTGATCAAACGATCCTTTCAAAGCTTTGATGCACACAACTTCTTCACTGCCACCATCAGTTTTCTTGTTCGAATACTTCGAACGAAACGTTCGGCCAGTATGACAACTACACTTGCCTTCTTTTCGACCCATGGGAGTTAGAGCCTTTAACCTTTGTCTATTAACTCCTTCCAAATTCCCGTTGGTTTCACCACTAAATGTGAATTATGTACTACTATTTCGCCAGATTTATACATCTTCAGGGCATCCATGTTGTCAAGTTGTGGTGCAACACAGCTGAAGATATTACGCTTCCTCTGATTGGCTGAAACTTCATTGACCAATCACGGGAGATTTTTCTATCTCGAGCGTTCCAAAAATAGATCTCGACGAAATCCCTTTTTCCCCGACTTTGTATTGACTGCTGTAGCGAGATCCACGAGCTGATATCGACTGACACGAGGACGACCAAAGTTTGAGTTGAGAATGAGACAACAACAGGGTGTTTGAACTTCAAAATATTATTTATATTTACACGAAATGAAGGTATATGATTGCGTTTTGGATTACCAATTCCCTAGAAAGTGACTGGCGCGGCTTAGAAAATCAGGTAAGTAAGAAAAGTTATAGAACACTTGATCAATACGAACCACATGACTGGTTGCAAAGACCCGTATAGTCGTACTACCGGCAGTATTCGACGTGGCCACCTAAATTGTTTAGACGAGCATTTATGATAATTTAAAATAACCATATGATGCTGGATAAGAACGTATTATCACTGTTTTGTTGTTAAGAAAGTTCACGCAATGAGACAGGATGAAAGGGTGATTTCAGTTCATGTGACTATACTAACTTTTCTCCCATGCCCGAACTTTTTCTTCGTGCCTCAATCAATCAGATATCGTGGAAAATGTTTGATATGATTTAATAAATATGTCTATTTATATTTGATCAAAGAGTTAAAGACGCCAATAAACATTTCGTCAGTTTCCATTAAGTAAAAAAATATTAAGAAATACTTCATCAATATAACTTAACTGCTATTTGTCTAGAATCGATGGCATACACCGTACATAATCAAGACCGTCTATTATAAAACTACAGCTCGTTTTATGTTAGGCTTTTAACAAATTTAGCAAATTTGCACTGGTATGTTCTCTTGCAATAATGTCATCAACTAGTACATGTATGTTGTATGTGATATATGTGTTCCAGTGTAGTACATATATACTAAAACAATAATTTTCCTCATACTCAATGAATAGTGGAGAATAGTACCCTCAATCTCCGGTCTCAGGAACTATTCGTCACTATTCACTTCGCCTTCAGCGAATAATTGTTAAATATGTCAAGGCTAGTGAATAGACCAAATTGGTTTACAGTGTTTACATCTTGTGGTCACCCAATTCAGATCATGTGATGATTCCTTTGGGTGGTTACAATTGTCAAATTTTACTCACTCGACCGAGTGCATGAGTGTATGTGCAGAACTAACAAAAGTATCCACCCAAAGGAGTCATCACATGATCTGAAATGTGTGGCAACAAGATGTAAACACCGTTACCCGATTTGATCTATCCTTACCAGTTATTAAGATCAAGCCTTGCTGGGGGGTTGAAGATGGACAGTACTCATCATGATTTTGTTCTTTATTTCAATTCCAGGTTAAAACAAGGCATGGCTTTGCAAGGTGCAGATATGATACCCACAAGAATGAAATTATGGACATAACCTCTCTTTGCTAAAGATTTCTAGAGCTTTGACTCTGGTTCAGTTCCTTGTTGTTTTAAAACCAAAAGCATTGACTTTAATTTCATTATTCCATTTTAGGGTGGAACAGCAAGAAACATTAGATAATCTACATACACTAGATGTCCATACTTTTCTAAGATTATAAAATATTTTATTGATAATCTAGTCTAGTCTAAAATATTGAAATCAAGTTGATCAATACTGACAATATCCAAATGATGATGGCACCTTTGAACCCACCAGGAAGGCAAAAATCATTGGACATCGAAGCTACACCTTCACATCATAAACATTCAGAAATAGAAACAACAGATAGATACATCCGCAAAGTGATAATGATGTTGTTATGGTATGTGTTCAGCTTTGGGACTCTGATGTCAAATAAGTACATATTGTCAAACATGAATGGTGATGCAGGAATTCTAGGGGAGGCCCAGATGCTGTGTTCAGCAATATTTGGTGCATTCAAGATGTATTTACCATGTTGCTTGTTCAAGAACCATACACACCATCCTGATGCACCTCGGCTTCACTTCTTCAGAAACATGGCAATCCTTGGTTGGATGCGGTGAGTCTTGTTCTTTTAATGGTGACTAGATCTACATATTGTAACATTTGGTGAGCAAACATTTGAATCAAGTTGCCAAATCATGACTTACAGGGGCGGATTTAGAGGGCCGAGGTGGCCACTGCCCCTCTTTTTAGGGATATTTTCTCATACATTTACTGTATTTACTTATGGAAATTTGCAATTTTGGTCCCTATATTACCACTACCACCTCCCCCCTCCCCCTTTCTGAAATTTCTAGATGTGTCACTGACCTTTCCAGTCTGTAGGTTTAAAAAAATGCCCTTCACAAAATTAGCTGTCAACAGCAGAGATAGCCTGCAAAAGCCGACACCACTTAGCGCTCGCCGAAAGAGACTCCCGCAAAGAGGCATCTACGCGCTCAAGCCAAACATTCCATACTGATGACGTATTTCGACCCCAGATCTGGTCAAAAGAATTTCGCGGCTTGTTTGACTATTTGATATTTAACGTTTATAGCACACAAGGCATTTAATAGTGAGAAATTCAAATAAGATGAAAAAAGAAGAAAATAAGTTAAACTGGCCGCATAATTCTTTTGACCAGATCTGAGTCAAAACATGTCATCAGTATGGAATGTTTGGCTTGAGCCCGCAGATGCCTCTTTGCGAGAGCATCTTTCCGCGAGCGCTAAGTGGTGTTGGCTTTCGCAGGCTACAGCAGAGATGATCACCAGATTTCTAATATGGGGACCAAACCACACTTCCAGAATTTTTATAGAGCGGATTTCACATGACTGTCAACCCTTGTTATGTAATTGCGATTGCTTTGCGTTCTCATTGGCTACTCGTTTTTCTCAGCCAATCAAATTCTGTAGTAAATACAATTGTGTAATTATTAGTAATTGGTTCGGCTTGTGATTGGCTGAGAGAAAAGCCATTTAGGAGCAAGTGGTGATTTCTCTCTATTCTCATTGGCTAGTGATTGCTCAATTGCAATTGCTTTCACGACAGTCATGTGAAATCCGCTCTATTTGCAAATTGCATTTTAAAAATTTAATGTCAGACCCTGGGGTACTTTCCATTTAGCAAAAATTTCCTGTTTGAGTTTCTGGGAATTCCTGTGGTCAAATGGAATGGTCCAAACCAAAATGTTGCATGAACATCTCCATTGGAACCCCAAAAGGCTGCGTTGGTAATAGAAGTTGGAAATCAAATGGAAAGCATCCTTCCTGTGAAAAAAATCTCAAGTGATGTTAAGTGATGGAAAGCATTTTCCTGATGTTTTTTTAAATTACTGGTTCCTTGCATGGGCAAGCTCCAAATTTCTAAATAACTTTTGTGTGACTGCTTTCCATTTGGTGTGCACATGGTAATAAATAGTAAAAACCTGCATAAAAGAATAGGTGTTTTGGGGTTTCAGGCTGATTTTGTTCTTATACATTGGGTGTTTTCTGCAAAATCAGCCTGAAAATGTTCTTAAGCTGTCTTAAAATTGTTTCTAACATCATCCTGCATACACTACAACAGTCAAGAATATGATCGGCAGAAGGTGACAGTCATTTAGTAACAACAGTTAGTACATGTACAATTGCTTAATGTACCATGTAATTCCTCATACAGTACCTGCTGTAGAACTATGTATGCAATGGTCGAGCACATTATATTGATCTACTGTACCAGTACTCTACCACAGTGGTACTCGAATCTAACTGGCAGCATTTTTTTTATACAAGAACAATTTTCTTTTTTGAAAAAAACAAATTTCAGCCTGAGTGTTCTTAATCCGCTTGTTCCTTTATGCGGGTTTTTACTGTACGGTAAATTTGTGGTAAGTGGAAAACACCCCTGGTATGGCAGCTAGAGGAGAGATCCAATCCCTCAGAAATGTGTTCTTCTTGACATTATTAATAATATATACACTGTATCATTTTATTACAGGTTTGCTACAGTTGTATGCTCCTTGATTAGCCTGAAGTATGTTGCCGTATCTTTCACAGAGACTGTCAAATCATCAGCACCACTCTTCACAGCTATTTTTGCTTGGATTATGTTAGGTAAATTTGATATCTCCAGTATTTCTCACATTGCATTCCATAGGCCGTTATCACACAAAATTGATTAATAATATTTATTAGTTATCAGAAAATGAAATCCAAATATTCAATTCTACAATTTTTCAATTCTACAATATGAAGTTTTAAAAATTCATATCTCAGCTAGTTTTCAAGTAATTCTTTTGAAACTTTGCAGTTTATTAATATGGATGTGTAGAATTGAAAACTGGATTTCATTTTCTGATAACTATTAAATATTATTAATCAATATTAGGGCTGAATTTAAGTTGCTGGGCTATGGCTACCAGGTCTATTGCAATGCTGCATTCTGATTGGTTGTGCTACTAGTAGGCTAGTAGTGAATTTGGTGTCAGGTTTAAATCCTTAAAAACCAAATGTCCAGCTGTAAAACTTTGTTTCGGATTTGACCATAACAATTACTGTATGGCCTCTGAGTCAGCCTTGACCTCATGGACTATTGGCTCAGAGGCCAGTTGGATCTTGAGGAATTATTGTTAAATATATATTCTAGAACTGGATAATATATTTTAGTTTTCACACTTTGGGGATAATAGAACTATCAAGAAAAATATAGTGTAAAATATGCTTGATTTCTAGAGCTTTTCAAGGATAATTGGGCGGGGAACATGCCACCATACCCTAACAATCCAAATATCCCATAGAGTATAACAACCTTGAATGCTTTGTGTTTATTTTCATTGTATTCAATATTTATTAACATTCTTGCAGCTTACAGGCAGGCGTTGATATGCTAGTTATTATTCAAAACTATTTTCTTGAAATTTACAATGTGTGATTTCAGAAATTTTAAATAACTAACCCAAGCCATCCATATGAAAGGACTAATCATCTTTTGTTTTGCCAACACAATGTGGCTGCAACTGAATTTTTCAATGGGCCATGCCCAATTGTGGAAAATGAAGTGGTTAGAGGAATTACTATCATTTCAGTCCGTCGATGAAGTGTGACGATTTTTTTCGCGTTAGTTTATGTTTCAAATGTGCACTTTGTGGAGAAGTTGTCACGTTTCTTGCTCACTGATTGGCTGCAGTTTTGACTGTTATTTTTTAGCCAATCACAGAGCGAGAAAACGTGACTACTTTTCGACAAAACGTGCACATTTGAAAAATAAACTTCACGAAAAAATTGTCACTTCATGGATGGACGCAAATGGTAGTATTCAGTTCATACTGGAAAGGAATCCCCCAAAAACGTTTTTGAACAACCCCGAAAGAACCTGCCATAATCTGTATAGAAAATAGAGTATTTGTCCTTGAAGGTGAGGCAAATTGAGCCCCACTCTTTTCAAATTCCTCCTTAGTGGTGGGTCCAGGGGTTGTGTTGAATGTGATGCACCCCTTGGTCAGGGGTAGAAGCGGAATATTGAATATGGACTTAAAAAAGCTAAGTAATACGGAATATTTCAATGGAAAAGTAGGGAATGTATGGTTCCAGAAATTATCCATACATCCCTACAGAAGGGCATTGGAAATTCCGGGTAGAGGGGTCAATTTACTTGATCATTTCCATACAAATACTGGGGATATTTTCGGGAACCACACAATACGGAATATTTCATATATCCTAAGAGAATAAAGAATATCCAAATTTTGATTTTCGAATATTCGAATATTCAATCCAAAAAGCTCATGGAATACGGAATATTTAAAGTTAAAATATTCAGCTTCTACCCCCGACCCTTGGCAATACAAAAATGGTTTAAAAGGGCAAAATGTAGTCTTAAAGACTAAGTTCTATCAACCCTATTGACAAATCTGATTCTTCAAACCAGAAACCAACAGGGCCCGACACGAACGTTTTTCAAGAGTGCCCACTGGCGCCCGGATAAAAAAAATCCAGTCCCCAAGTGAAGTTAGGTCACCATAAAAGAATTATGGTCACCATCTTTTTCTCCTATGAATTAATGCTGTGGACATGCAGCTAATTAAAAAAAAATACAGACTGGAAAGGTAAGTCACCATTTGGCGACTAGGTTGACATTTTTGCTCACCAAACCCTAAATCTTGTGGCCATTGGCGTCCAGGGGTGCTTTCCATTTGCAAAAAAAAAATCGGTTTGAGTTTCCCGTAATTCCTATGTTCAAATGGAACGGTTCAAACCGAAAAGTCACGTGAGTGTCCCGACTGACAATCGAGATAGGCCGGGGTGCTCTCCATTTACCACAAATTTTCGGTAATACCGGTTGGAAATCAAACGGAAAGCATCTTTCTGGGGGAAAAACGGGAATAATGTCAAATGGAAAGCGTTTTCCCGATATTTTCGAATTACCGGTTTGGTTGTCCTAAATTTCCGAAAATCTTTCCCGGGAATGACTTTCCATTCGATTTCCCACCGGTATTGCCGAAAATCTGTGGTAAATGGAAAGTACTCCTGATAAACCTGGATCCACCCCTGCTCCTCACAATCCTCTTTGTGTCTTCAGGTGAACGTTCAAGTGTGGGAGTTTGTCTATCACTCATTCCTGTCATGGGTGGCCTCGCACTGTGTACGACCAATGAACTTAGTTTTAACGTTATTGGATTTGTGGCAGCACTTATGAATAACGTCATGGATTGGTATGTAGATGTGGATATACATCTATTTCAGGAAGTTGTTGCGCCCGTCACAATTGTCTACTGTAGCCCGCAATGCGTCATGTGCGAATAGATATACCAAAACAGAATCATGGACACTGGCTTTTAGGATAAATAGCCATTCTTATCGCTCTGCTTGTGCCAAATGATTCTACGATACATCGCTTGCAAGACAGTTCTTCTTAGATTCTCCCATGATGCATCGCGGGCTACAACAGAGAGTTGTGATGGTGCCAACCTTATGTAAAATAGGTGTATTATAAAAAACATGTTTCCCCCGAGCTTGATTCGCAGGCGATTTTATTAAGGCTTTGCTTGCACAGTCAAATTAACATCTTTCCCTTTCTACCAAACTTGATCGCTTACGAGAACTTTCAATACATAGTTTGACAGTATTAAACGAGAAATCAAAATCGTGGTCGTTATCGGAGCTGATGACTTACGAGAGCGGTCCCTCATAAAGTTTCGACTCTAGACGAGTCTCTGAATTTATTCCTGGAGGAAGAAATTTCTACTGTCATCTAGCCTGAGTATCAGAGGCGTTCTGCCCCCTTTCACTTAGGGGGCTTCAGGCTAAGCTTAGCCCTCTATTCATCCCTCCCCCCCCCCGAAAAACAAGATAAAAACCCATAGAATAAGCAACTAGAAGAAATGTTGTGAAGCAATAATACTAAGGGGCTGAAATAGCAATGCTATCAAATCATCTCCAATTGCATCTGCCGACTTAATTTGATAGACAACTCGGCTGTGTCTCCAATATTTCAATTCTCGATAATCTAAATGCACTCCCTTAGCCCCATGCTAGCTCTCCGCATCTCCACCCTATTTCGCATGTCAGGAAGAATATCATATCTTAGTGTTTTCCGCGCCAGTAGATAACTCAGTCTGCATTGTGCGCAGTGATATCGTCTTCGAGAGTGGAATCCCTGTAAGTTTAGTACAGGCACATCTCAACTCCTTGCTTCGCCATGCGTACAACACAGGCGTCAAAAAAGAGTTCATAAACAACAATGTCGTGGTGAGTTCCCGCGCCGCGTTCAACTGTCTTGTGCGACCATGCACCGCAATCGCCAACACAGACCCGACAAATGGAATGTAACACACAAAAAGCGCACCCGTGACTATAGCTAGCGTGATCAGCGCCCTTTTATATTGCGTGACATTGAACTTGCTTCCAAGCTGCGCAGATTTCAGAGCGTGAACTGCCTTGATGAAGCAGAACACTATGACTGCAAGACAGATGAACATCATCACGGCTGCTATCACCATGTATTTCTCGCGGTTTGCTATGACTCGAATTGTAAGCACCGTGCCCCCGAACGCTAACGATGCCAAGCCGACGAACAGCATTCGGGGGTTCGTTACAATGCTCCGATAGCGGGTTCCGGTTGTTACGGCGAGATATCGATCGACGCTCGTGGCGGTGATAATGAAGAAGGAAGGCACACACACCACGTGTGATAGCACGTCCCCAGCCTGCAAAACCGCGCAGAACTCCGCGTAATCTCCCTTCATCGCGAGCACTTTTCTAGCTATATACAAAGGCTGCACGATGATGCCAACGCCGAGATCGGTAAACGCAAGCAAACACATGAGAATGTAGGACGGTTTCCTCAGGCTAGGGGTCCGAGTGATGGTGAGGATGATGAACAGGTTAAATACAATAGTGGGAAGCAATAGTAATCCATTGATAACACAAACGATTATATCGCTCGTGGAGTCCCATTCGCTTGGATCTGTATTCTGAGACTGGGATAACAAATATTGCTTACATAGCCGCGTGGAATTCATATTAGATGCTCTAAGTAGGCGCATGTTCATCCGACAGTGCGCCTCGGTGTCCAGATGGCTCAACTTGCACTAGCATATTTTTTGGCTCATTCCTGCGGCGGTATAGATTAAAGGCAATGATACACTCTTCTTTTTAGAATCCGTTGCCAGTTTACTGTCCTATCTTGTGAAATATCAGCTTCTCTCTCGTCAAAAGAGAGCACCCTAAGTTCCCCACTTGACCAAACCTAGAACTTAAGCCCAGCCCAGCAGGACCCGCGTAGTAGCTCCTTGCAAAGTTGGCTTGATCGTAGAGGACTACCGTCCCGGTCTGTGATCTGACACACAACTGGTTTGCCAAATTCTTGGAGTTTGCCGGAGATTTAGCGAAGCTGCGGGAGCATAATAATCTGATGCAGACCCTTCCTGAGTATATTGATTAATCCGCACTTCTGTCCTATCACTCGACGCATCTCCGCATCTTGCAGTTTCTATAGGTCTTATAGATAGCCTCTTTGGCTTTCTACTGCTTTCAACGT
Source organism: Scolanthus callimorphus (assembly GCA_033964015.1). Lineage (NCBI taxonomy): Eukaryota > Metazoa > Cnidaria > Anthozoa > Actiniaria > Edwardsiidae > Scolanthus > Scolanthus callimorphus. The sequence continues at coordinate 148,005 of JAWWUD010000165.1, forward strand.
CAGGAAATATCAGATAAAAGTGGTCCTCTCCCTTGGTGTACTATTTCTGTTTGTTTGAAGATCTCACCTTATTTTTATTGCAAAAAGGTTCATTAACCTTGCAGATTATTCAGTGTTTGCCGTGAGCTTAGAGGTCTTATTGTCGCACTTTTGCGTGGGGGATTTAGCGAATATAAATCTCTGGAACAGAACACTAATCACCGCACCTGTTTAATCCGTCTGGTTCTTGCATTAAGCCCGAGTAGCGACCCACCATATCTTTTTTTCTTTTAAAGTGAAGGCGATATACAACCGACTATACCGTTTTCTCTGTGTACAAATATCTTTAAGTGCCTCTCGATTATAACTAGAAGTATTGCCAACCAGAGTAAACTTGATTAGGGCTTGTTTTCGTGTGATATTGCACCGCTATGGCTAGCTGTTGACGAAATCCAAATTGGCTCTGCAAGATTCGGTCATTATGTCCAAATAAAATCGCCGTCTTTTGACACAATGCTTTGTTATATTTATATTGAGTTACAAATTGCTAATGAGTCATTGTTATATCTGGGAACTCTACCATGCAATTTATAAGTGTTATCGTGTTATTTTTATTTGTCACCAGGTAACTGTCTTGTTGTCTGTGAGAAGAGGTGTATCTACACACTGACAATTTCAAATCGCCAAGCGCGATCTTTCTTTCTTCTTAGTGAAATTCAATTCGTGCATTTTCAGCGTGCTATTTTAGGTCGGTATTTTGCTACTATAAAGCGGTTTAATCTCACTGTGTACAATTTGACTTTTAAATTTGTATACATCCGGACAATCTACTACAGTCTCCTCTAGGTGTTTTCTCTTTTGTTGTCTTTTTAACTTTGCACGACGCGTCAAACGTCGAAAATCACTTTCTATTTTAATCAAATATCGAATTCACATAGTCAGCGTTGTAACGCACGATCGGGCGGGCGTGAGCGTCCAAAAAGGAGTCCAAAACAGACTTACTCGGTAAACGGACCGGAATGTTCATTACCACTTCAAGTAATACAATTTCTTTTTCGTGTTCGCTAACGTTGAGATCTGGCGGAGCCCAAAAGGTTGTTCGCCCGGTACCACACTATCGTTTTAAAACCCCATCTTGATATCTTTTTGTTTTGTTTATTAGGCATCGGTTCATTGTACTTGCGAGCAGAGTTTTGTTTATGCCAGTCTTTTATTAGCTAGTAAAGTTGTTCGCGTGTCTGGCATTTGGCATGGTTGTTCTCGGGCGCAAATCAAAACAACCACGCTAAATGTCAGATACGCGAACAACTTTGCAGCTAATAAAAGACTGACACAAAAACAAACCTATTCTTGCAGGTAATTCTTTTCTGTGTTCTGCATGTCATATTTTTGTCTGATGCGGAAAAAATAGTATTACATTAGCCGTATTCACACTAGAGACGGAAAACTCGTCTGAGACGAGTTTCTTGTCAGAAAAAGTTCCTCCTTTATGTCAATTCTGCTCAGAAACACTTCCTTGTTATCTGTCTAAACTTTCTCCTTCAAAAAAATTGTTCTCACATGATCACAGAAGAACAGGGAATCATATTGAAGGCGAGAAACTCGTCTCAACCGGGAAACTCGTCTCTAGTGTGAATACAGCTATTCCATTTGCGTCGAGGTCGTCCTAAGGGATTTGCAAGTTTGAGCCTGAAGTTTTTCGCGGTCGCCGGTACGTTGGTTCAAAAAACTTTAGTTTCCTGTTTTCCTCGTAAGGCTCAGCTGGGTGCAAGAAAAACGGGCTTTTATCACATCTGGAAGATCTCTAAATAGAGTAATGAGAAATCGAAGGCTTTTTTCTTGCGATAGACCGAATTGGCAACTAATTTCATAGCGCGACTATAGCACCAAACGTACTTTGCAGCTCGATTATTATGTCCGGAATAAAATTACTGTTTTGTTTCGACACACATTTCCTTTCAAATTGCTAAATAATGAGCTTATTATCTGTGAAATCTGCCCAGGCCGCCACTAAGTGTTATCGTCGTGTTTTTTGTTGTTGAACTGCGTTAATAATATTGTCGATCATTAGATGCAATTAGGGCAGTTATCTGCCCTCCAAAAGAGGTGCCAAAACTCTTTTATCTTTTGCTAAATATGCTTTTCTTTTCTTTTTTGAGTCTTTAGTAGTCATATAGTTTTAGTTCTCTTTTGTAGCTTTGTTTATAGGTTTCGCTGACCCCGCTTCCCTCATATAGTTTGACTTTCAAATTTGATTATGCTACAATTTGTGTCCATCTGGAAATGTCTCCATGCCACCTCAAGGTGTTTTCTATTTTGCTGTCCTCTTTGATTCGCTTAACCGTCAAGCTGACGCTATTTTGTTAGCTATAGCCTGTGCAACCCAGGGGACATTGCCGCGGTCTGTTTTTACGAGTGGTATTTGTGTTTTTGCGTATGTTGTCGTGCACTTTCCGACGATAGACTCGAGGTTCTGGGCTTTTTAGCGTCGATGCTTTGCTCTATCTCGGAAATCAGCACTCCCATCCGCCAAAGAAATAAAAAAGATGGAAAGTCTTTCTTTCTAGCCTGCGTAGAAAGTGTTTCCGTCGAGTTTCAGAAAAGGAAATGGCCGGTATGGAGGAGAAAAGGACGAGCAAGTTTTTAGCCGCGTTGTCTTGCCGTTTTTCGAATTCGACACTTTTCCGTTATAGCGTACTGCGTAGGAGGCTAGTTCCGTTATCGTTTGAAAAAATGAATGACACTGAGGGACACTGAGTTCTCACACAAGTTTCGTTTACCTGGTACAGCTATTTTCTCTTTGATATACTTATTTTCAAATTAGGGAATTTTAATTTCCCGTTTACGGTATTCTTTACTGGGTACCAGAGGCCAGAATTTTGGCGTGAGCACTCGGAAAAACTGGAGTGGACGCAACGGCGTTAGTCTCCAAAGTCTTGCCGTGCTTAGTCCTTGCCTAAGGTCCCGTCCACACTAAGATAGAGGTTTTCGAAAACGGAGAAGATTTTATCCCGTTCACACTACAGCGCATCGGGAACCGGAGTTTTTCTAAAACGCTTTCAGCATAAACAAAGGAAATCGGTGAAAACATCCTAGTGTGAACAGTTCACGCTCCACTAAAAAAAAAGAAAACACTTAATTTACGCTCCCCAACCCTCTGCCTCTGGTTCTCCAGGACAACTATTATGCGATCAGAGAATTGAAGTCATATTTGTGAAAACACATTCTAATTCACTGCTTGATTTAATTCTAATTTGTTTAATTTTCTCAACACAGCATACAGAATGTATTTTCCAAGAAATTGCTTACGAATGACCAGTCCTCTTACAGGTACAGTATTATGTTTATTAATTTAAGAAAAATCACTTTACTGGTGCTTAATGTTTCTTACATGTTGCTGTATCCTCTTGCAGTCCTCCTGAACTACAGTTTTATACCAGCGCGGCATCGATTATTGTTCAACTACCATTTTGGTTTTTCTTTATGGTAAGTTTTGTTGGCTGATCTTACTTTAGGAGGGCAGTTGCGCTTTGGAGAGCCATTTAGCTCTCGGGCGGGTACCCAGAGCTCCCCCACTTGCCCCCTCGCAGGGTGACAGCCAGTGGGTGGGGGGGGGACTTTGGTACAAGCACTGCACTACATTCAATATGAGCTTTCAAATTCCTATTGCTACTATTACGGCTTCTCCTGAATTTCCATTGTTCTTTGTTTGTTTGTCGTTCTGTTTATTGTTTGTCCAACTGTGTGTATATTTGTTTGGTTGTTCAGTGTCTAATGTCGTTGCTAACATTTCCCTTTTTCCATCTGTCCACAGGATATCCATGTAAAAATGCAAGCCCTGGAACAAAAAATGATTGTAGTTCTTCTAGTCAATGGATTTTTGTTTTACATGCAAAGCCTGACAGCGTACGGATTAATGTCGCTTATATCTCCAGTTACATTCAGGTAATTAAGTTAAAGTTATTTGTATAGCCGGGGCCTGACCTCGGTTGATTATTTATTGGTAACAGGTTTTCTTCTTCGCCGTCGTCTTCTTTTTGTGCGGGCAAAGCGCGGGAAAGTTATAGCCGGGAGCGTGACTTACCTTCCAAGAGCCAATGAAGGTCCATAAGAACTCGAATAATAGAGCTACACTGGCTACTGGAGTAGTGTTTATTTTTGTTATGGAACAAACGACTAGCATTGATAGTAGAAAGTAGAGGTCCAAGATGCGATCTTGAGGGACACCAAATTAATCTCCTGAGGCTCTGAATCTAAACACTTACTCGACTTTGTCAAATCCCGATTCGATAAGATATTAGCACTTTGTATGCCTCTTTGTTTGTTTGTTTGCCCTTTCTTGTTTACCCTTCCTTGAAACAGATCGGCACGATTTTAACTCGACATTTAGCCTAGGGGAGTCGGCTTCTCCTTGTTAGTGTTTACATTCGATCATACATATAGGATAAACATCTACAACCAAAGTTTGATCCTTGACTTTATGGGAGTTAGGGCTGGTTTACACATGAACACAAGCGCAAGGATATCAAACTAATAAATTTCTCTTATGTGGTTCACACTAGAACACAAGCGCAGACACAAGCGCAAGAAAATCGAGACGTTGCGTTCCCTTGTTCTTGTGCTTGCGTCTAGTTAGCTATCGCAGCCGCCATCTTGGATTTTGAAGCGCGCGCGGTCTTGAAACGAGGAGAAAACATCGAGGGGGGACGGGGATGGGGGAGAGGTGGAAAAAACGATAACTCGGTATATTTCTGGCCGACAAAATTGCGGCTGGGCGATGCTCTTGAACATGGTCTCTGTATTTGTAGCGTGTCCAATACTGTCAAGCGTGCCCTTCTCATTTGGGTGTCCATCCTCCTGTTTGGTAACCAGGTAACGCCGCTGAGCGCCCTCGGTACGCTCATCGTCACGTGTGGAGTGTTCCTGTACCAGCGAGCCAAGAGACAAGAAAACCAAGAAGCAGAACAGAAGGACGCAGCTCGGGCTACACAAGATGTATAACAAAAGGAATAAATTAGCAACAATAGTAATAAAGGGATCTTGATTCCGAGGTAAGAGCAACAACACGGCAAAACGCATTTGCCATGCGCTAGAGATTCACTTCCTGTGAAATGAAAACAAAAAAATAGCATAACAAAAATATCTCGTGCTGTCTTGGAAATTTGGAAAACGTAAGCTCCAGACAGAAAACGTAAGTCCAAAAATTGCAGAGCAGCTAGAATATGATCATATCTTTCTCTTAGCTTTCGCACCTCGCAAAGGCTTTCACCCTAGGCAAAAATTATGGTTTAAAGTCAAAATTTATCGTTCGCGGTTATGTAGATTTTTTTCAATTGTCTTCATTTCACAGGCCAGTGAATCTTTAGTGAATGTGAGCTGCGTTTTGCCGCGGTGTCGGTTAGAGCAGGGACGTCCCTGGTTAGAGTCACAGATTTTGGAATCAGGGGCCTGTTTCTCAAAACGTGAACGGGCGTGGCATTAACGGAACGGCCATCGCAACATGCTAGCAACAGTCAACCTAAATGACTTGGTAGAGTCTAGCTGAGAAGCTAAGCTTCACTTGGTGGTCCAGATTTGAGAAAATCAGGCAAGTTTATATAAAATATTAAAGTAGGCAGTGAATGGCAAACACTGTTTGGACGGCAAGAGACATTTTAAATCCCAAGCCCTGTTCATTTCTAAAAATTTGACACTAATATAAAGAAGGGCTGACCTGTTCTAAGATTGCCATCATTCAAATCTTTCCTTTGTATTCGCCGGGCTGACGAGGACGAGGATAAGAGACCTCTGCTCTGGGTTGAAAGTCCCTTTATTTTGCCACCGTTCGATACCTTGGACGGTTTGCTGAGCCCACTATACGCGCACGCATATCTACGAACGTTTTCCGCTGAAGTTATTTGAGCCCACACTTCATTTTGTGTGACATTTCAATTACTTGGAAACCACAGAGGTTATTTCGACACAGAGCAGATTTCTTTTTTCCTACTGCTCCAGCGAATACAAAGTAAAAGAGGCTCCTGCTCGCAGAGGCGGCTCATGAATTTGTCATGAATTGTACCCTCAATTGCTCTCGTCCCTTTGTTGTCTTTGGACTGTTTGCCCGGGATGTCTCCGACATCGAATCGAGTGTTGAATAGTCCATTTTTATGCTCACAGAACAAAAACTAAAAGTGCCGCTAGCACCTAATTTGTACTTACCTGAAACTCCACAAAATTCGGCACTCAAGTACTAGACATAATGCCCTTTACTCCATTTAGTTTGCCAGAGGTTGAAAGGAACATAGGGTATTTTAACCCCAAACTTCGATTCTAATGAGATCGATGAGGTCCACAAATTCAGTCCCCCAAGACACACTGCGCGTGTGACACGTGATCTCAGCCTGCACAGGAGCCCGAACTGCGTTTGTATAGCCAAAAAACGTTTTCTGGTCTGGTCATTTGCCATTTTCTGGCTTTCAAATCGACACACATTTTGCTCTAGTAGGCTATAACTTATAGCCTACTAGGAGCTCAACCAATCAGAATGCAGCATTGACAATAGACTACTAGTGTGATTTGTCTTGAGCCCGAAAGGGCTACGGGCCAATAGCCCATGGGCTATTGCCCCGTGGCCCTTGAGGGCGAGAGGTCTAATTGTTTTAGTATCACCCAACGTACTAGTTGGACAAAATTGTCTAAAAATTCACGAGAAACCTCGTCAAAACGAGAAGCGGCCGCCATTGTTTTCATGTTCAAAATCGGCGCCTTTCGCTACTAGAAGTCTATTGATAATAGTCCCCTAGTAGCGTAGCCAATAAGAATGCAGCATTGACAATAGTCCACTAGTAGGGTGATACTAATACGTGATAGTAGGAGAGCCAATCAGTATACGAGAGGTTTCTACTTATTCTTTATTTACTTTGGTGTCCATAAAACTGGAACCTAATGATTAAAGGCCTATCACCAACCGACATCCTTTGCGGACTCTTAGCCAATCAGAGCATCCGAAAAACAATGGATCAATTTGAAAACAAAAGAAAACTGGGCGCAAAGGCTCCCGGTTGGTGATTGGCCTTTAACGATCGTTCCCAACGATTGCCGTTTTATGAAAAACCACGTGTCAAAAGAACATTGGAGCAAACGCAAATGAAGTACCTAATTTTCTATCGTTTGGAATTGTGACCGTTTGCCCACTAAAACTGTATGCTACCAAGCCCAGCATATTAGAGTGATTTTCATTTTGGGACATTTCAATTTAAGGGTTTAATTCAAGCGTAGAAGGTTTAACAATGAGTTACTAAATGGAAATCACTCTACGAAAGTTGCATGTTTGTAACCAGAGGTATGGCCAGTTGTAGACCCCCTTCGCCCGATCCTGAAATGTTACCTTCGGCTTATAACTTTACTCAGTAAGCCCTAAAGCACAGGAGAGGAAATAAGAGGCACCGCCAACCCCATCCCCTAAGCCGACCCTCAACCCACCGTGTGTTTCTTACGCAGGTTACACAGGGAGCTCACCTTTACAGTTTTTATTATACATTGTACTCACTATCTCGATTCTGATTGGCTAAAAGCGCGCGCTTTGAGGGTCTCGAAGAATCAGCATGCTGATTCTTGATCCTACGCGCGCCATGCATAATGGGACTAGAGCACTTGAATGCTTTCCTATCTAACAAAGCGCTTGTATAAAAGAAATTGCTTGACAGAAAAACAAGTATTTTTACTGAATCAATGTATAAATCAAGAAAAATAATAGAAAGCTTTCCATTTTTCGCTGAATAAAGCGAAAGGAAACTATTTTCTTTGCCCTGCGATCTGTTCTGTTCTGATTGGCTAATTATGCTTTGTCCAGACTCGCCCACTAGGGCATCGTTACCACGAAATGGCTTCCGTCTGACGCTAGCCAATCAGAACAGAACAGATCGCAGGGCAAAGAAAATAGATTTCCTTTCGCTTTATTGAGCGAAAAATGGAAATATTTTTATTATTTTTCTTGATTTAAACTGTAAAGTGAGCTCACTGTGCAGGGTGAAGTTCTTCGCCTGCATTCTATAGGGCGGCCCGGGCCAAGAGGTTCTGCACACTAGCCGCAACTTGCCAACGGGCCTGTCTCCTGTAATGTATCTAAATTATTCAAAGAATTTAAATTTATCAAGGAATCAATAAATAATGTAATTCTTTTATTTGGTCTAGTTTTGATTGTTGTTATTGAAGTGGTACTCGTTGGCGTTTTGTTTTTTTGAATGTGTGACTCAACACGAACATTTATTGGTATTTGCACGTCTCCCTGCTTTCACTTGCTTCCTGTCGAAAATGACAGTTTCGTTTTTGCCTCGTTGTTCCTCCTTCCTCTTGAGATATTTTGTAAAATGGAAGACGTACAAGTCCTTGGAGAGTTTCGTGAAGAGGAGCTTGACGTTGTAGCCAGTCTTAGCGCTTGTTTCCACGTATGAGAGACCTAGCTGCTCGGCAACCGACTCGGCGACTCCATAACTGACCTAAAAAAAGTGTGTTCAAAATATGTCTTCATGTAATGAACAAAATTTGATGTTGAACACCGTGTTGAATCAATTCAATATGTTGAACCGTTCAACTTTCGTGAAAAAGATCCGTAAAAATCAAGCCGTTTCGGTCCATTACTAAGATGACTCAAATCGTCACTCGTGCCATCTTCTAGCCATTTAAAGAATCGGTCATTCCACAGAAATGACATTTCTCAGTCACGTGAGTCACTCAATTATTGCTAAATTGAGAACACCAAAATCACGTTTGAAGAAACAGCAATACCAAATTGAACAGGCTGCTGTGGGATATCAAAAGAAAACCTCGCAAATAAGCCCTCGGGAAGCTAGAATTTCGTTACTCAGTCACGTGAGTACATGGAATGGTTGAAATCTCAGCATCTGCTGATCATTTGGCGCTTAGAAGAAGAACAGAACAGTTGATTGCACTTGTTTGACCCCAATCTGAGGCAGCAAAAGCTAATCCTCTTTTTTTGTTTTTGTTTTGGCCCGGGATGAATACCAAGCTCGCTAGAAGCCAAGATCCTGACCTTTCGTCGCTCTGTGTCGTCCATTTTGTTTCCCACTATCACAATGATAGCCTGGTCTCCTCTCTCATCGCGCACCATCTTGATCCAGTCCTGAATACTCTCGAATGACGTGTAGTTAGTCACATCAAACACTATCAACGCTGCCTCGCAGTCCCGGATGTAGCTATGGATGAGACAACGAAATCGCTCCTGTCCAGCGGTATCCCATATCTGTAGTCTCACTTCAAAATCATCTGATGGAAAAATGTTGAAGGAAAGATCATCCGCAGTTAATTTAGCGGGTGGAGTATCATGAATGGAAGCGTTTAACTTTTGAAAAGATTTAGTCATTGCCAGTGAAAGAGACTTAGTTATAGTGTGCTTGGGGTTGTAAGTCTACCCTTAAGAACCAAAGCATCACGATTGCTTTTTCAGGTCCGCCAACGGTCTTGTCGAACCAAATTATTTTCAATAAGGCCCAGACGTTAGGGTAGCTTGGCTTTCGGCTCGTGGAAATACTTGCCCTGCAGCCGTGCTGTCGTCAAGCAACATTTGCCACGACAATGTGGTATTCGGCTCATACTTCAAGCGAGTCGAATAGTAAGTACGACTTGAGTGAAAACAAGAGACACAAATCGCGACCCATAGGAACTCGCAGGAATGCAAAAAAGTCTGATTTTCGACAGTCATCTGTAATCTCCTTATTTTCTTTTGCGTATCTTAGCATAACAGCCCAAATCTTCGCTGTGCGTGGCTAACATAGGTTGGAACCTATAATCGTTGCACAAACGGCACGTTCCGTTTGTTTAAAGACCTCACTACAACGAGACGATGACATAGCAACTTGCACATACAGCGAACATTTAGGGAGCATTCATAATTTATCTAGAGGGGAGCCTATGATGATTTCCTAATTTTTTTCTTTTCATTTTTTGAAGCCCCCCTGATGATCTCAGGGTTTTTATCCTGACCCCCCCTCAAGAGATGTCAATTAATCAAAGAAAAATATCATAGCCCCCCCCCCCCCCTAGCCATATTAAAGTCTTGTGATAGTTACTGATCGTGAAGATTGCTATTAAACTTATCTATTTTTCAGAAAGAAAAGAAATGAATGTCCAGTTACTTTTAAATATAATCAGATGATAATCTTCCAATTCAGGAGTTTACAGCAACTCCACTGATAAGAACCTAACGTTATTAGGTTATTATGTCGAGGGGGATTAAAATGAAAATTTTAGCCTAACAGGTTATGCGGGTTTTTACTGTATTTTCGTATAATGTTTTTCGGGAAAAATGGTTGGCCCCCCCTATGCTCAATGTTATTTTTGTTGGAAATTTTCGATAGCCCCCCCTAAATCATATTAGGGAAAAACAGAGGCCCCCCCTCAAAATCATCATAGCCCCCCCTCTAGATAAATTATGAACGCTCCCTTAGGATGCACAGCTACACGAAGCTAGTTTACAAGCGTTCCCGCTTCGATCTTAATTCATTCGGGCTTCACTTCTGCTGTCCAAGACCTAAATGCCGCATATAATTCACACGCCGAGCTCCTGATTGGCTAAGGGAGTTAACTTGAATAGCTTTCGACACTCATGATCTGAAATCCGATGTATCAACGACAACATATACTACTCACCTAATAAAACAGTCTTCGTCATAAAATCTATCCCAATTGTAGGCTGATACTTTTCCTCGTAGAGGTCATAAATGAATCTGTTAGCTAAAGACGATTTCCCGACACCTTGGTCACCCAAGAACACGAGCTTATGTTTCGGGAGACTTTTCCGTTTAGATTCCGTCTCCATTCCTGATGGTTGCTATTGATAGGTTCGAATATGACGTCACAGTAGCATGCGCAACAGACGATTCTAGATATAACGAATGCGCGCGCTGCGTGTCGGTAGCTGAGTTACATTTAACGAACCGAAGGCCATGTATGTGCGCGTTATCCTGGTAGTTGTGTTACATTCCCAAGATTCTATGGAAAAGAAAGCGCTATTAGAGTCGTCCATTGAAACACACGTTCGTCTCAAGACGTCTGCGCGAGCATAAAAACAGGGCGAAGCTAAAGCATTCTGGTAATACGAAAACCAATAGACTTCGTGAAAAAAGCACTCATTTCCAGACAAAAACATTCACCATGTAGTTTGAATTCCTTTACTGAGGTCAGCGATGCGTGCAAATATTTTATTTGACAAAAGTTCAAACTAAAAACATAAGAAAAGCCATCTGCTTGTGTTTTCTAATAATTTTATGAGGTAAAGAATACAAATCAGTGTAGTATTTCCCGATTCCATGCATGGAACCCCCCTTGAGCACCAAAACAATCAGGAGTTAATTGTGATACTAAGACCACGCATGGCCGAGCTCTGCATGTTATATTGCCCGTATCAGTCTACGAAGGAGTGACGAAAGAAACGGAACCCTCCTCTGTAAAATCCTGGATCCGCCACTGCAGACAGTTTTATCCGGACTGACTAGTTTCGTACGAAATTATACTTGTCCGAAATTGTTTGCAAGTATAATGTAAAAGTCTATGACTATGACTATGACTTCCAAATCCTCGGGATACTATAGAATCAAGCAATCCAGGTCGTCAGGCCGGCGAGGAAGATCAGGAAGACATTCCCTATACGAGTAAGAGCAACCCCTTGCCGTGCACCACTCATCAGAGTCAGTTTCTTCCAACCTTTCTTGGTATGCTTGATGTTCAAGTTGTCCGCGTTAGAGAACGCCCACACCACATTCATCGGCCCAGACTAAACAGAACAACAAATCCCGTTAGTATCCGATAGTCTGTTCTTTTGTCCTCTTTCCGAGTGCTATCTTTCTTCAGCCTGTCTGCCATTCAGTCACTCTGTCTGTCTGTTAGGTGTTTGCCAGTCTCTTTCGCTGCTGCATTTGTAGGGGCCTACTCTAGCACCCACTGCTGAATTATTTTAGGACAAAGTCATGTTTTTAGTCATCTTTACATTTACCTTCCTCGCCATCGTTCGCGCCTTCCTCGATTTCCTCCTATAAATCTGAGTCAGAAACACTAGCTAATGATTCGGAATCAGCAAAAAATTGCCTCTAGACACTCTTTAGTATTGAAATTTCGGCGTCCTAATGCCATATTTAAATGCCCAGAGCAAACAAACACGCGAAAAGTGGAAACTTGTGTTGATAAATACAGATTCGCCTTCGAAAATTTGTAAAATGGACTCCCAGATATAACCCAATTAGCCCTAAAGGGTATTCAAAGCAATAAATGAAGGTCAATGCTCTGTAACCCCTAAACTCGAACAGAACTCTTGGACTCTTTGTGATGTCGAGAAAACTCGACAACAGCACTGAGAAACAAGATACCGGATGTCGAGAAAACTCGACAATAGCAGCGAAAGAGGTCTGTCTGTCAGTCAAGCTCAGTCTGGTTGTCTGTCAGTATGTTTGTCTGTCTGTCAGTCTGTTTATCTGTCTTTCTGTATTTTGTCTTTCGGATTAGAATAAACCGAGGTCCCGTCTCGCCTTAGTACTACTCTATCCAGCTGCCTGCCTATGTCTGCATATCCTTGCTTTCGACAACCTTATTTCCTCTGGACTGTCTCTACGCGAACTGTTTGTTGGTGCGATCTTCTTCGAAAGAGAAGGTTTAAGCTGCTCTATGACAAATTTCGATCTTCTGACCGGAACGCTCCCTTCCCAAAAACCTGGATTCCTTCGTGCAAACGATTGACGCGTTCATTTGTTTCCGTGTATTCAGCCTTGGACTAATACAGTTTTTCTTTTTCTCTCAGTCCTTTCTCTCTGAGTCTCTCTTTTCGTAGTGTTCACTCACCTTAACGGTGACATCATCGCTACCATCACCAGTGAGTGACCTGTGATAGTGTAATGTCGTGACACCGCCCACTTGGGAATATGCCGTCAGTTTGAGGTCCTGGATCTGGTCTACTGGAGGGGTTTTGTGCCCATCAGTGTGGCAATCCTAAATAAAATAACACGTGAAATACTTTAGCACTTGGGGGGGGGGGGGGGGGGGGGGGGGGTAGTACTCCTCATGTCTACTATACAGGGATGCTCCGCCCGAAAGGGGTAGGGATCAAGGCTCAAATTATATAAAAGGGTACTAGCGATTTTGCGAATTTCGCTAATGAGAAAAGGGTTTCAATATTGCCCTACGTTTTGGGGCTTGCACTATTTCAAGATGCAAAGATGCAAAGATGCAGAGATGCAAAGATGCAGAGATGCAAAGATGCAGAGATGCAAAGATGCAAAGATGCAAAAGATGCAAAGAAGCAAGGGTATCAAATTACAGCATTAGTGAAAATTCCTAATACAGTGTTGACAGCCGCAATGTCTCATAATAAATACATTATTGTACGCGTGAGCCAAGTATCGATTTATCTCGCAATTTCGCATTATTATACCAATTTTAGAAGCTTCACGATGAAAACAAAACTACATAGAACTCAACCTGACCCTATTTATGACTAAAACGCGGAAAATGGATGCTTTCTGCGAACGTCTTGGGAAAAAATTTTAAAATAAAAACCGCGTTTACGACAAAAAAAAAAACTCGAAAACCGGTTAAATCCGGAAAAGGTATAGCTACGGGGCGGGGAGCGTTGCGTGACTCCGATACGCTGTTTATGACAAGCTCGAAAAACCCTATGCCCCCTCCCCCACCGAGGTATGTGGATAAGTTTCCCCTTTTAGCTGGCTGCTACAATTTACAGAACGAATTTTTTGTTTCTTGGTAGAAACGCCAATTCTGGTTCAAGTGACGTTTTCTCGTTGTTTTTTGGCTCGCGCTTTCCGCTTGAATTATGATATGAGTTCAATATATTATCTTGGAGAGCTCAAGGTAAAAGAAGGGTTCTGGGCAATTGAGTTCTATGTATTTTGTTTTCATTGTGAAGCTTCTAAAATAATGCGAAATTGCTAAATAAATTCATACTCCGCTCCCGCGTACAACCGCCAATAATGTATTTATCTCAACACTGTATTAGGAATTTTCACTAATGCTGTATTGATACCCATGCTTCTTTGCATCTTTTGCATCTTTGCATCTTTGCATCTTTGCATCTTTGCATCTTGCATCTTTGAATCTCTGTTTCTCTGCATCTCTGCATCTCTGCATCTCTGCATCTCTGCATCTCTGCATCTTTGCATCTTTGCATCTCTGCATCTTTGCATCTTGCATCTTGAAATAGTGCAAGCCACGTTTTGGGGCTTCTAATGCGTATTTAACACATCGGCATTTTATAAGAAAGGGGCCGTGCCTTTTCTCGCTTCAGGATATTAAAAAGGGATACATTTCCCGCTATGTTTGCTATAAGAGGCTCTGCCGAACAATTCTAGGGAGAAGGGGCTAGGCGTTAGAAAATGGTAATTTTGAGACTAGACGGGAGAAACTTCAAGGAGGATCGGACCCCCGACCCCTTCAAGATTCTAGTCCATATCTTAGAGATAATTTGACAACATTTTGTCTGCAGCTTCCCGAGTGTTGTTTGCCATCCTAGGAACTCCAGAATATTTCGCCCTGGCACTTCCGGATTATAAAACTAGGCGTTGTCACTTCTCAAAGCTTGTCAGAGCTAGGGAATGAGCTACGACACTACGAAAGCCGAGAAGGGACATTGGATTCGGTGTTCTTAAAATGAACTTCAGTGTTCTTAAATTGACTTCAGAGTTCTTAAATTTCGTTGTTCTTAAATTGACTTCAGAGTTCTTAAATTTTAAATTGACTTCAGAGTTCTTAAATTTCGTTGTTCTTAAATTGACTTCAGAGTTCTTAAATTTCGTTGTTCTTAAAATGAACTTCAGTGTTGTTAATTTCAGTGTTCTTAAAATTGACTTCAGTGTTCTTAATTTCGTTGTTCTTAAAATGAGGGGGGGGGGGTCCGTTTCGTCTTCACTCCTTAGAAGATTGATACGGCCAGTATTCTGGAGAATATTGTGGTCAGGGTATCACAATAAGATCCTTGTTCTAAAATAACTGCTCTGATGCTCTGATGCTCCCTGGATCCGCCACTGTAATATATACCATTTGGATCAGTTGTGATTAACATGTAGCTCTTCTAATTTCGGATTTAGTAATGCCACTTTGTTAGTAGTGTTAGATAGGTACTAGGATCTTCTCAAGTTTTTCTTGTTTATTGAACATGTGGGACTAGCTCACAAAAACTCACTCTACAGAGGCCGATCGAGCCCTTCTTTTATATCCTAGATCCAGACGACAGCCCGTAAGAATCAGGATACTTTGCGGCCAACCTGATTATTGGATTTCTGAAAAACAGAATCCAGAAATTGTCCGAGACCGATTCCTGTTTTTGGTTTTCTGAAAACAGAAATCAAATGTTCCTTTTCTTTGACTCGGTATTCGGAAAGAGAAGACAAAGTTCACTGGCGAAATGTTCGATTTACCCGTTTACTCAACTTTGGATAGTCCCCGAAACTTAATTTCAATTTCTGTTCCTGTTTTCTGAAAACAGAAATCGGGATTCGATTTTTGATTCCTGTTTCTAAAAACAGAAATCAGGATTCGATTTTGATTCCTGTTTTCTGAAAACAGAAATCAGGATTAAGATTCAACTAGCAGTACCTTACAGAAATGCCCCGTGGGGGGGGGGGGGGAGGTACCGTAGCTTCTTACTTCCGGTTTTGCAATGGACAGCTCTTCCCTCCCTCTTTTCCCCATAGGGCGCTAGCTTCTTACTTCCGGTTTTGCGGATAAGAGCAATGGCTCCCCCCCCCCCCCCCCCAAAAAAAAAACAAATAAAAAACACCACCTCACCTCAGTCCCTGACACGTACGCCGGTCACGCAATGGCTGAGTGCTTTTTTAAACCGCACCGGGGGAGTTGAGGACATACGGAAAATCTTTCAGGGGGGTTGTGCGCCTGAAGACTGGAAATTCCAAGGGAGAGGGGTAAAAAAAGTGACTTTCCAGGAACACTTAGATTTTCCAAGTAGATTTTCCAGGGGTATTTTGCGACAGGAAAAAATGGAACTTCAAGAGGGAAAGGGGGGGGGGGGGGGGGGGGTCGGAGGAGGTTTAAAAGTGCAAAAATGCATTGCGTGACATGTACACGTGTCAGGGACTGAGATGAGGTGGAAAAATGCATTGCGTGACATGTACACGTGTCAGGGACTGAGATGAGGTGGTGGTGGTGGGGGGGGGGGGGGGGACGGGAGCCGTTGCTCTTATCTGTGGGGAGGAGTGGGAGCTGTCAATTGCAAAACCGGAAGTAAGAAGCTAGCTCCTTACCCCCCCCCCCCCCCTCCCACGGGGCATTTATGTCAGGTGCTTCTAGTTGAATCTGAATCCTGATTTTTGTTTTTCAGAAAAACAGGAATCAAAATCGAATCCTGATTTCTGTTTTCAGAAATCAGGAATCAAAAATCGAATTTGATTTCGGTTTTCAGAAAACAGGAATCAGAAATCGAAATCAAGTTTCGGGGACTATCCAAAGTTGAGTAAACGGATAAATCGATCATTTCGCCAGTGGACTTGTCTTCTCTTTCCGAATACCGAGTCAAGGCAAAGGAACATTTGATTTCTGTTTCAGAAAACAGAAAACAGGAATCGGTCTCGGACAATTTCTGGATTTGTTTTCAGAAATCCAATAATCAGGTTGGCCGCGAAGTATCCTGATTGTAAGGTAAAAGCAATTTTTGACAATTTAAGAATTTTAAATTATGAAGCGAAGAAAATAACAATCGTCAAATTAGCTAAAGTCAATCAGTGTAGACGTTTAACTCTATAAACAGTGACGGGCTGTTTCATGTTCTAGGACTTACAGTAAAAATAGAAGAATGACAAAGTTTACAAAATTAGAGAAACTAAGTGCGTATGTCCTAAAAGACAACGTTACTACAAGGCTGACTAACTGCGCATGCCTTAAAGGACAGCGTGACTACAAAATTTTCATTCATGATCATACAACGGATAAATTGTCCCACCAATATCAAGAGGGGTTGTTGGTTTACAAAATCGGGCTGACAAACTTAACTTTTACAAAACTATAAAGCCTCCCGAGCTTGTAAACTCGGCTGTTTTCTACTGCGCAATCAAAATTGCTGAGACCGCTTGATTTGGTGTACAAGAGGTTACAAAGTTGTTTACGAATATAATTATAGTATCCAGACCTGTTCGAGCTCTCGAAAGCAGACACCTGTTAATATCGCTGAAGGAGATTCCCGCAAAAAGGCGTCCACGCCCTAAAGACAAACACTCATTTTCGTTTCCTAAAATTTGGCTAACTTTTGAGTGTGCCTAAAAATAACCAATGCCAATGCCAAGGCCAAACAGGTCTGCAATGTGTTACAATTATATATGTTAAAATTTGTAACGTAACATACCCCCCACCTCAGATTCGTGCTCCTCCTGGACACGGAGTAAATGTAAGTAAATATTCTAAATTATACAGTTTTTTCTTGTTGTTAAAACTTCTCAGGGTATTTTTTTAGCCTGGCCCGCATCGGGTGCCTGGCGGCAAAGGTCGGCGTAGGTGATCGGGCACATTCGCCCGCACCCACGCCCAGTCTGCTGCTGTCATTGGAGGTGGAGGTGGTGACGGCGGTGGCATCGGGAACTGGCCTCTTTGTGGCCTGCCTCGGCCTCGGCCCCGGCCCCGACCACGCCACGATCTTGGCAGATGGTTAAGATCACGCCGCGTCCGAATTGCTTGGACCTCCATTTCGCGATCCAAATCACGGAGGCGGCGCAAAATCTCGAATAACTCCGGGGGTGCCCGGCAGTGGGCACAACGGTGCCTTGATTGCTCCTCCCGAAGCCACCTTGCTATGCAAGCATAGTGGAAGATCTTTCGGCAGCAGGATATGGGTGTATCCTGAAACAAGTCATAATAGACATGTAACACCGCTGATGGTACGGCATTTCCCATGTAACATTTCATTTGAAGGAATGGAAACAGGACTTTCGAAGTGTCCTAAGGAAATGCACACTCTTACCAATCTTCTCAGCTAACACTATAAAGTTCTTTCCCTGGAAATCAGATAATGAACTAATGCTTAACCTGCATTACAAGTCACTTCAGGAAATAACGCCGGTCAAGATCAACAAAAACACTAATCCATCATCTTAATCAACTCTACTCATTCTACGATCACCAACTAACGGCAACCATTGATGTGGTACGGGATGACATAAATGAGATACGGGATCAGATCTTCACATATACTGATCAAATAATCCTCTACGTCGTAACGGCATTCTGTTTGCTTGAACTTGTCTTGATTGCCGTGATTTTCCCATTTTCCACATACTTAGGTCCAACTCCAAGTCACCAACAGTAGTACAACAATCTCATCCCATAGTCGACTAGATAGAAGAGGAAGAGCTACATGTAATTCAATGACAATTTATCCAATCGGTATATAGCCGCCCGCCAGCTTTCGGCTCGTTCGTTCGATTGTAACACGGCCGTCGTATGATTACAGTGATCATTGATATCGGAACCCCATCGGGGCATTATGGAATTACAGTGGCGGATCCAGAGAGGGTTCCAAGGGTTGAGCATCAGAACAGTTATTTTAGAAAAGGATCTTATTGTGATACCCAGACCACAATATTCTCCAGAATACTCATGGCCGTATCAGTCTTCGAAGGAGTGAAGAAGAAACGAAACCCCTTAGTAAAATCCTGGATCGGGTCTGGATCCATTGCAGTTGGAAATCATTTAAGAACTCGAAAATTTAACATCTCTGAAGTGTATTTTAAGAACATCGAAATTTAAGAACTCTGAAGTCAATTTAATAACACCGAAAATTAAGAACTCTGAAGTCAATTTAAGAACAACGAAATTTAAGAACTCTGAAGTCAATTTAAGAACACCGAAATTTAAGAACTCTGAAGTGTATTTAAGAACAACGAAATGTATTTAAGAACACTGAAATCCAATGTCCCTTCTCGGCTTTCGTAACGACACAGCGAGGTCATCAGGCTAAAAGGACTGCCTTGTTTATATTTCACGCACGAGTAAGTTCTGAGATGACTGCGTGACATGGCTGATTCTGAACAATGGCCAAAACAGGACATAAAAGTCCAATATAATCCATACAAATTTAAATACCGTATTGCCCTACCACTAGAGTGGACCCCCTCAGTCAGAACCAAGTATGTTTTCAAAAACAAAGTGTTAAATATGAACATGCGAATGTATTAATACATATTAGTCAGGAATGTAGTTAATATCTCGATCAATATTTATCCTCGGGGCGAGAAGACTCGATAAACAATGCAAATATTTAATAGAAAAAAAAAACATATCATCTTATGAACAAAATAGCACACTACACGCCAGAACCCCGCGGAATAATTTGGACAACAATAGCAACTCTCCTCGAGAGACGGACGTATTATAGCTTAGCGAAGCTTTAAATAGATAAACTAAAAAGATAACATTTTGACTGGGACAAACCTTGAGTTCTACTTCGTTTGGCGTACGATCTGTAAGTATATACCCATACCAACATCATAGTCCTTCATGTTTCCGATCTTTTCAGCAAACCCTAGCGCAACCCAACCGGTTGCGTAACCTCCACAGCAATGTAGATGCGGCTATCGCTAATGTTCCAGTAAAACTTGTATTCTGGGCTCAACTGCTCCATATTCACGTATTCTTTAGAGAGGTCCGCCTGAGCCATCCCGAATAGTGCTATCAGCACGGCCACAGATCCAACAAAAACAGTCATGTTCCTATACAGATTCGATCAAGAGGTAAACTGACTAAACCGATGACTCAGAGTACTAAACGAAGGCTCAGAGGTGCTTTGTCCTAACAATTGCGTGACAGCAACATTTATTTTTAGTTTTGGATGTTTTTGTATGTGTGTGTTAGGTCTCGGCACTCGACCTCACAATTCATAGTTTTCATTCTCGCTTTTGCCAGGAACAGTGCAGTGAGACCAGTTCTATCTCAGTGAAGTTGAAATAAAATGCAATGACAGTGGACGATATACTGCTGAAAGTAAGATACGAAGATCTTCAGTGTATCGAGGAACCTGGAATTTCCTCAGGGCTTGTTGACTTTGACCCTGGAATGTCTATTCTGTTCTGTTCTATTCTGTTCTGTTCTGTTCTGTTCTGTTCTGTTCTGTTCTGTTTGTTCTGTGCTGTTCTGTTCTGTTCTGTTCTGTTCTGTTCTGTTCTGTTCTGTTCTGTTCTGTTCTGTCTGTTCTGTTCTGTTCTGTTCTGTTCTGTTCTGTTCTGTTGTTCTTTGTAAAAGACATATTAAAAGCACATTAAAGAATAACTTTATGCGTGGATTTCTTTTGAGCTTTGTGTTTTTGTAATTTTTGAGCGGTACAACTGTGTTTTTGGGAAGGCTTCTGTGGTTTTCTCGTGTTCAGTTATTTTGAAACAGATGGGCAAATGTTTAGCTCTAAAAACCATGTAAGATAGCCTGCGAACAGGCTCTCCTGGTTGTTATCGGAGTTTTTTTGTTTCGAGTTCAGGAACCCTGTGGCGCGCGGTCGGGGTCGGGGGAGCGTGGGGCCTCGCAAGCTCGGCTCGAAATCCACTCGCTATCGCGAGCGGATTTCCCGAGCGCGCGCGCTTCGCGCGCTGTCGAAATAGCGAGCGGATTCTCCTAGCCCCCCCGAGAATTCGCAAACAAGCTACCCAAAATCGCAACAGAATTCGCAAAGAAGCTACCCAAACTTCGCCACGCCAGCTATCACAAGCGGATTTCTCCTAGCCCCCTAGAACTCTAACTAGCGCCTGTGTGCAGGCTACATGTAAGAAAGAGAGATTACTCGATGAGAAGACGATAAATTAGAAACAAACACGGAAATTTCTTGATGGGTATCTTTTACCTGTTACCTGTCTCCTTCGCGCCTACTTTGCACATAAGGCCTCATCTTTTAGGGTATCTTTTAGGGTAAGAAATTATTTGAGCCACGCCATGGCCCGCCATGTTTGGTATCTTTTAGGGGTGAAACTGAAAATTTCCGACGATCATCCCCGGTCATCCCCCCCCCCCCCCCCCCGGGGTTTAGCTCAAGACAACGATTTAGTTTCTACACTTATTGTCTAGTATGTTTTTAAATTCTAGAGCTTTTGAAAGATAGAGAATCAATGTTTTGCTTTTTGAAAAGCACATTCGTCGTGATGTACATGACTGAGGGCACTAGCTGTGGTCAAGGAAGTCATTCAGTGTTGTCATGTGTCATTCCAGTGTTGCTTTCGTCGGACAGCAGAGATTATAATTAACAACTATCCCCGAAGGGGAGGTGAATAGTGGTGGATATATACCGAGACGCGAAGCGTCGAGATATATCCACCGCTAGCACCGACCCTGAGGGGGATAGTTGTTTTATGGTTTTAGACCAAATCAGTAGAATAACATACGGTTTAAAAGATTCAAAACGCAGTTCGCTCGCGAAACGAGCCGCCATTTGAGAGTTTTCTCAAAACAGTAAATAGTGTTTGATATCTTACTATTACTATTTCAGGAACCAATCAGAGCGCGCAAAATTGACTATTCACTGATTTGGTATATACTAATATAGACTAGAAATATCTGAAATGGGAATGCTCGGAGCTATGGCAGTACAATCAGACAATGAGGTATCGTTGAAATGGTGTAGACTGAAACAGTGTAGATTCTTTAGCCGGAAATGTTTTGGGGGTTTTATCTACAAATATTGAATTTCTCTCGGGCCCTAGATCTGGTTCGCAACGGTTTTGGTTGACAGCTGTAAGACCTGGGTGTCGTTGTAAGCTAAATAGAATATGACGGTTGTTCACTAGCTTAGATAAGTTATCGGTCTCATAAATTACGGTCTCGAGAGGCTTAGGGACGTGTCATTATTTATGGGGGGGGGGGGGGGGGGAGGGCTCCTATTTTTGTGGGGAGGGTTAATTTTTTTTGCGTGCCTAAAGGGAGGGTCCAAATTTTTTTCACTCCTGTTTGGGGGAGGGTCATGATTTTTTTCAGCAACATTGGACGATAAAGAGGGTAAAACAGATGCCGATAGCGGTTATTTCAGCAACTTCTCTATAAAAATTTCGCGCGATAAAGAAGGAAATGCATATATTTGTTTCTGTAACGAAAAACACTACCCTCACGCTATTTACAACAACAATGTATCTAACGAGGAAAACCAAACTCTCCAAAAATGCCCCGTAATGATAGGACCTGGGCGGCGGTCACTATATGTATGAATAAGACCCCATAGGTAAGCGTGAGTTCGACGTTACAAGCATAGAAATTCGTCATTTGGGCCGCGTTTCACGCACATGAATAATGACTTCAATATTTGCGGCGCGCAGTTGTGCGCATGAATAATATAACCTTGTTGGCTCAGGAGCCCATCAACAGAAGCTTTCATCTAACCTTTATAGTTGAGGTAGCGTACTTCCTGGACTACTGACAGGCTTTGTTTATACCGTACACAAAACATGTTCATCTACCCTTTCTCTGAGGCTTGATGAAATGCGATTATCAAATTTCGGCGCGCTTGGCGCGCAACGAAAGAAATAGCGACCCCATTTTTTTGTAAAGTGTATTCAGTAGTAGGTCAAATAGGGGACGGGAGAGGCGGGATCCCGTAAATCATTGTACTTATAGAGGGAGATTACTGCATTTTACCGTGTATTACCCAAATGCCTCTCACGTAAATATTCGAGGCGTTAAATAATGACCGCGGTTCCTTAGTTTTGACAGAAGTAGAAAAGCGTATTTCTGTTATTAAGAAGAATGAAAGAGACGTTGCATCACTTGAACAAGGGTCTATCTGACTGGTTTTTCAGAAAATATAAATTACATGGGGAGGGTCCCAATTTTTTTTACCTTCGACTGGGGGAGGGTCACTTTTTTTTGTTATATTCAAGGGGTTTTAATTTTTTTTTAGCCTTGTTTGAGAAAAATGGGAGCCCTCCCCCCGGTAAATAATGACACGTCCCTTAGATAAAAGCGAAACAGCTCCACTAGGCCAGGCCAACGAGCAACAGAAATGTAAGCGAAGTATCTCAAAGTACGACTTCAATATTTCGCGTACTTGATCTACTATGGAACTAGTGCTAACACAAATTGCGA
The DNA here is from genome assembly GCA_033964015.1 of Scolanthus callimorphus. Taxonomy (NCBI): domain Eukaryota; kingdom Metazoa; phylum Cnidaria; class Anthozoa; order Actiniaria; family Edwardsiidae; genus Scolanthus; species Scolanthus callimorphus. The sequence goes on from JAWWUD010000165.1 coordinate 171,039, forward strand.
ACCTTGTCCTTAATAATTTTCACAATTTTCACTTGTTTGCTTGACCAACTGGAAACCCGCGAGCCTAATAAAAACACCCTAGCTGAATTCTGATAAACATTGCTCGACCGTAATTAAAACTACGTGTCAGTTATCGAAAACGCGAACCTAGGTCAAATGTCATTTGAACAACGTCAAGAATGCATATGGACATGAACATTGCTACTGGACATGGAAATTGCCGATACTTTCATCTCGCGCATGTACGGCGCATATATTGACCGCTGACCTGCAGATAATTCACTTTTGGGTAGATGATTTTGTGGACATGAAAAAATTACATGAAAAATCGCCTCTCACGCATGTAACGGCAAGAATAGACTTGCTCCCCGCTCGCTCCGAGCAATTATAATAGTATAGATTTCAAGCTCGTGCCATGTAATAATATACACTTAATGACTGCTTCCGAGTAGCCTGCGAACACCGGTACACGCGAGCTTAACCTTTAGGGCGAGGGAAACAGCGAGTTTTGTTTTCCGAGAATCTCGATGTTTCCCGAGACGAAGTCGAGGGAAACATCGAGATTCGAGGGAAAACAAACTCGCTGTTTCCGAGGATGCAGTCATAAGTGTTTTATTATATAGCAAGAGAAAATTCGGTGTAAAAATATAGTCCGCCGAAATTTCGCGCTCTAGCGACGTCTCCCGCGCGGGGCACCATGATAGAACCAATCAGAGCGCGTGCTTTGATCGAATAAACACGAGCTATATAAATAATCTCTATTTATTATACGTCTGTGACGTCATATAACGATAAAAGATTTTCACTGAAGATGCACGGGTAAAAAGTCGTAATATATTTTGTCAGTAGTTTTATAATAATGACTCAACATGTGTTTTTGTGATCTCGGCGGATATTTTACGATTGGCGTTCACAAAAGAAACATATGTATACTTTGGTCGGGGAGGTACTCCACGGATTATTGGGTAGGGGTGCGCCGCCAAGGTCTCAGAACCTGACCCTATCAGATACCAAAAATTCTCGTTTTTCTATCAAACTTGTATACCCTACCGCAACCTCAAGTTAGTCACCAAGGTAGTCCAATTGGTCGCAATCAAAGCGGAATTTTGTAATCATGAAAAGGCTTTACAATAAATTACGGCACAACTTTGATCCGAAATTTGTTGCACTTGGGTAGCCATACTGAAATACAAACCCCATCAGCGAC